>BACB01004964.1:0-155033 GCA_000338015.2 Ganoderma multipileum BCRC 37180
GGGTGCGGCACCTCGCGTGCCGCTCTCCCGTCTCTCATGTCTAATCGTCTCTCGCGCCGTCCGGGGGCCCGGTGGAGGCGAGCGGGGCCGGTGGCGCGTGGGGCTGTGCGGGCGATCGCCCGAACGGGCGGTTGGGAGGCCGGCTTGCCCGATCGGGCAAGCTCACGTAAGGGGGACCGTAAATTGGCGCCCCAGAGACCGGAAATCCAGGGGACGAAGCGCGTGTGGGGAATGGTACGGTAGCGAATCCGAGGCCGCCCGAGAGACGCGCTCAGCAGTTTGCGTCTGTTTACGCGACCCCCCACGACACCACCTTGGCTTCGCGTACCACTTCTGCCAGCTGAGCCCAGCACTCGCTCTCGACGACTTCTCTCTCCATGGCCACCTCTGCCCTCGCCCGTAGTGTCTTTGCCAGGCGTACGTTCTCTCAATGTGTTCCGAGAGCCGTCTAATAACGTTTCGCACACAACAGGTCTTCACGTCTCCGCATCCCGTCATGCACTCTCCAAGTTCGCCATGCCAGCGATGTCTCCCACTATGACAGAGGGTGGTATCGCATCATGGAAGAAGAAGGAGGGCGATTCCTTTGCGGCCGGTGACGTTCTCCTCGAGATTGTACGTTGTACGGCGCATCTTCTCTCGGCGCATCTGGTGACCCGTGCGTGCGTCATAGGAAACTGACAAGGCTACAATCGACGTAGAGGCTCAGGATGACGGCGTTCTCGCAAAAATCATTGTACGTTCCATTTACTCGATGCTTGCGGCCCCGTAGTAACACCAGCATGCTATTAGGCCAATGACGGCGCGAAGAACATCGCTGTGGGCTCCACCATTGCCGTCATTGGCGAGGAGGGCGACGACTTCTCTGGTGTCGAGCAGATCGTATCGGAGGCTGCATCGGAAAAGCCCCAAGCCGCGAAGGAGGAGAAGGCTCCCGAGGCACCCAAGTCTGAACCGGCTCCAGAGTCCAAGAAGACCACCGGGGCCCCCAAGGCTGACCTTCCCAAGGGCGACCGTATTTTCGCGACCCCTGTTGCGAAGAAGATCGCTCTCGAGCGTGGTATTCCTCTGGCGCAGATTAAGGGCTCCGGTCCTGATGGCAGGATCCTGAAGGAGGACGTTGAGAAATACCAGGTACCCGCTGCCGCCGCGTCCAGCACACTCTCCACCGCTATTCCCCAACCCGCCGCCGCTCTCCCCGAGTACACCGACATCCCCGTCACCAACATGCGCAAAACCATCGGCGCGCGTCTCACGCAGTCGAAGCAGGAACTTCCGCACTATTACCTCACGCTCGACATCAACATGGACAAAGTGCTCAAGCTTCGCGAGGTGTTCAACAAATCACTGGGCGAGAAGGACAAGTCGGTGAAGCTCTCCGTCAACGACTTTGTGCTGAAAGCTGTTGCGCTCGCGCTTGCGGATGTTCCTGAGGCCAACTCGGCATGGATGGGCGATGTCATCCGGCAGTAGGTAGCTTCCGGTCTATCTCGCCTGAACGTTGAACTGACTTGCGCGTAGATACAAAAAGGCCGATATTTCGATGGCTGTTGCAACTCCCACCGGTCTTATTACGCCTATTATTAAGGATGTTGGCGCCAAGGGTCTCGCATCTATTTCTTCGGAGGGTAAGGCGCTCGCGAAGAAGGCTCGCGACGGCAAACTCCAGCCACAGGAGTACCAGGTGGGTGTTGCTGCACAATCTCATTGCTACATCGCAATTTATTCCGACGGTCGCATAGGGTGGTACCTTCACTGTTTCCAACTTGGGCATGTTCGGCATCTCGCATTTCACTGCAATCATCAACCCTCCACAATCATGTATTCTGGCCGTCGGCGCGACACAACCCACGCTCCAACCCGCACCAGAGGAGGAGCGCGGCTTCAAGGTAGCGCAGATCATGAAGGTCACGCTCAGCGCGGACCACCGGACGGTCGACGGTGCTGTCGGCGCACGCTGGCTGGCGGCGTTCAAGGGTTACCTCGAGAACCCATTGACGTTCATACTGTGATTGTCTATCGCTCACCGCTTTGTAGAGGCGCGTTCGGCGAGGGATTGGGATCGGTGCTGCTGGGCCGGGCTTAGTCGTCGACGTCCATAGACTTACTTGGTACGCTTTCGCATACAGTTACTTATGGATGCTGGGAATACTAGCAACTTGTAATGATCGTCATAAATTTGGCCACCGTTGGATGAAGGATGAAGGACATGGCCCAGGATTCGGCGGCCTGGTTGCCCTGGCCCAACCCTGGCCCCTGGCCCACCGAGAATAGGTGCCCCTTAAGTTACGTTACGGTCAGGTGGTGCCTATGCTAATTGGGCGCTTGTAGCATACGCGACGACTCGGACGCGTCCGAGTCCGGGACTGGGACTGGGACGTACTCGGTTCCCCTTCAAGTTCTCGCGCGTGGTCGGCATCTACTTTTCTTCTCTCCCACGACGACGCATCCTCTGTTCTCCAAACGCGCCTAGTAGCGACGCCTCAGTCACGGTGACCTGCCTTTGTCTGCGATCACATTGATATGGAGCCAGACTTCATCTCCAACCAGGTGAAGAGCTTGCGTCAGGTTCTCGTGGCAAACATGAAGCAGATGCACGAGAAGCGCATCGGGGTGGAAGTTCGTATTGACACCCGTCGGGCCCAATGGTGATGTAGAAACTTACCGACCGAATGTGGCAGGACGCGTTCTTGCACCCGCAACTCATTCTGGACCAGGTTGATGCCCTCGAGAACGTCATGCGCGATAGCATGATGTTATGTCAGGAGGTTGGCGATCCGGACAAGGTATGCACAGGCCGATTTCGATTCGTTGCGAGAAGTGGCCTGATCGGTCGACCCTTGGATGATAGTTCGTCATTTCTACCTCAGATTTAGCCAAGCTGGTTGACCACGTCCAAACCGCTCTCAAGGACCGTGCCAAGCTTCAGGATGCCCCCAGTGATGCAAAAGTTCGGGTGAGTCCACTCGTCTACGTGATTCCTCCGATACAGTTGGTGATCAAAGTTTTGTGCCTAGTTAGCAACAATGGTCCCCGCCTTCGTCCTGGAAGTTGCCAAAACGTTGGATCAAACCGTCCAAAATAATTCAGCTCAAGTCCACAGTAGCACTGACCTCAACAAGGTGCTTTCCATCTTGTAGCGATTCAAATAGCCTTAGTGCTCACTAGCCCTGCCAGATGTGTATGTCACAGCCTCAGTTCGCAACGAAGACAGTCGGGTGGCTGTACCGCGTGATGTACACTCATGCATCCCTCTTAGCCCAATTTGCATCGCTTCGTGACGTCGTGCGTGATCTTTGCGCGACCTTGAGATTATCCTGACTCCTTTTCTTAGCATGCCAATGCAAACGAAGCGCTGCGGAACTCGGCGCAAGAGATCGAGCAACTTGCCAGCGCAGGGAAGGCGTCGATCAAGAGAATAGCTGAAATGGAAACCTCGCTCGAAAAGCTACGCCACGAGAACATGCGGTTGCAGGAGGCCGCTTATGCGGCCCATGGAGCGACTCACGGTCGCCTGCACGAAGTATCGGACGAGCTCGCATCCCTTCAATCTGTACACCGTGATTGTGGACGCCAGGTTTGTGTCTAACACAAGAGCGTCATTCGCCTCACTGAGCGGCCCTGCAGCTCGAAGAACGCAATGCAGAGATCCTCCGGATGAGGAAGGAGCACAAGAATCTCGTTCTGCGTCACAGCGAAACGACTGAGGCAGCCTCGGGTGCAGCCAAAAAAGCCGTTGTTCGAGAAGACGAGCTCAAGCGGATGCAGTCCGAACGCGATAGGCTGTCTGCAGAGCTATTAGAGGTTAAGGGATCCTATGATGCATTTCGTCTTGCACGGGCACAAGAGCACGACAAGATGATTTCGGAGGTTCGTGTTTGAACCCTGTTGCGGCGTCATGTACACTGAGTTTGGTCGTTTAGAACACAAGATTGCAAGACAGTCTACGAACATGTACCATTGTGAAGGAAGGATTAGAGACCAAGAACTCAGAGTTGAAGCAGTTGGTGGAGAAGTCGCAAAAAGAAGTGATCGCCATCCAGGTGCAAGTATGGCCTCTCGGTTCTCCGTCTGCCATGGAGGTAAACGTTGACAAAGTTTTTACACAGTTGTCTACCAGCGAGGTGCAATGTGATATGTTGAAGACAACCATAGAGGACATGATGTCTCGTCAAACGGCAGAACTCGGCGAAGCCGAAAGGGTGGCCGCACAGGAGCGAGAAGAGAAGGAGATGCTAGTATGTGTATCAATATTCCGATTCCGGAGCCAGCTGTATCTGACTACCCCTTCTTGCAAGCTGGGGAATGCAGTTCGGAAAATCGAGGAACTCGAGAATAAGTTGCATTCTAAGGAGGAGGAAGTGCGTGGTCCCGATTTCTGGTCGCACTCATGATTCTAAGTTTTCTCCTCACTACCAGCTCTCGAAGCTTCGCGAAGCCTTATCGCTCAGCGAGAAGGCAAGTCAAGTACCTCGTATCCCAATATCTCCACCACCCTCCGAGTAGGCCGGTTCTCATACAAACTCCATCGATTCTGACACTGATTTCTCGCTTAGTCGTAAGGGCCCTTCGGCGTCGAAGAAGCGGAAGGCTGCAGGCAGAGATGCGGCCGTCTCCTGGTCACAAGGAGATGCCGGCTATTCGCTGAACCTGGCAGCTCATGGTTCGCCTATGCCATCGGGACGCCTCAGGGAATTAGCGGGACTTCCGGATGTAACTGTCGATTTGGGTTCCCCAGACGCTCTCCCCGCCATCTTCACTCGTCAATCGCTCAGCAACATTCTGGGAGGCTCCATCCAAGGGCTTATCGTCCGGTAGGTTCTTCGTCCTACACTGATTTCTGTTGTTGGGATAGGGGTTGACCCGGCACCTTTTGGCAGTTGCACCGAGAGTGCGACTGACCTCGCGCGGAGCCACGATATCCAAGACTACTTGTGTCCGAATATGGACCACAACGCATGGTCTCCCGCCGGCCCCGGAAAGCATGGCTACATGCAAGTCGGACTGGGTCGCGATCGCAAGCTGTTCAACGACCAAGGTGAACACCGTCATGTATTCGTCGGTGCGGGAAAACTGCTCCTCTACTGCGGGTGGTACCACGTTCTGCGTGTCGAGCCACTCACTAAAGACGAGTGGGAGACCCTCCCAGACAAGGTGTGCACGGCGCAGAGCCTCCGATAAGTAGTTGCGAACTCACATGGATCAACTTCAGGTGAAGATGACGTACTCGGAGACCACGGTGAACAAGGAAAAGTCCGACCGGCTCAAGTCGACGCCCCAGGTCCTGGCCATGTATAACAGCGGCGAGCTCCGCGCGCCTTGTGTGCGCCTCCAGTGCCTCAAGTTCGACACCGAGTTCTATCACGAGCTCGTACGCGCCAACGACCAGTTCTTCAGCAACAAGCCCCGCCCAGGGCCTCCGGCTAACTGTACCAAACGACGCAGGCTCAACGGAGACCAGTCGAGGGACTCCGAAACCAAGGACGAAGATGGAGACAAAACCCAGGAATACGGCCCAGCCGAGTCTGCCAATGCTAGTTCGTCCGAGTCTTCCAACGCTGGCCCCTCCGAGCCGCGATTGATTTCCGAGTCCCCTTTGACGACGATCGGGGAAACGCCTAGCCGAAGTGTCTCTGCAGCGGTGCAGGCTGCTCGTACGTCCACGACGCCGGCGCCAGGAACCATAGCGGGTGCCTCAGCATCGACATCTGCGCGGTCCACAAGATCCACTTTACGCCGGGAGGAGTCGGGGTCTCTCGTCCTACGTATTCCTGGCGGTCGATCGACGCAATCGCCCACTGCGCCTCTGGATGTGCGCGCCGAGGAGGTGGAAGTGGAGATGGAATTGTCGGAGTCCGAGTCGGATGATGATGACTTATATGCGGATGAGTAGGTCGGACATATGATCTAATCGCTGAGTCGTGCTTCATCGTCTTGCTATCTCGCTGTCTCGCTTTACTGCTGTTATTTTTGTGCATGCTCTGATTGTGCTATTGCTTCAGCTGTCTATGAGCTCATACATGCTTTTCTGATAACAAGTCTCTATGCCTTCCGTAATTGTCCGCTACTGTACATGACGTTGAAGCTGTAACTGTGGTAGGCTCTATGATCTAGTCAGCCTTTGGAACCTCCCCAATGTTCTGCTCAACATGTTCGCGCTTCCCCTTTTCGAACTTGTCAAAGTATGTGCCGGCGAAGCCAGGCGCAATATCGGGATCGCCGCGGATGAGGCCTTCCATCGTGAGCTTGGTGAACTGGTCGAGCGGCATCCAAATCTTCGATAAAGCCGGCGTGGTGCCTTGGTCTACAAATCGTGTTAGGATGTTGGTATCTAGGCAGGTGTATGGTCTGCGCACGATCGTGAAGCTCGGACTCGACCAGGCTAGCATAGTTTGTATCAGTTACGGGCTCGTGGCTTCGAAGGGACTTGGACGTACGGTGGAAGGATCTCCATGACATGGATGTTGGTTCCCATGAGCTGTCCACGGAGCGACATGTCCAAACTGTGAAGCGCAGCCTTCGTCGCTGAGTAGTTGGGGACATCGACCTTGGGAATCAATGCGAGTGCGGACGTGACGGGCATAATGAACGATGGTCTCCCCTGCGACTATTGACGAGGTGAGTAGGATGTTGAGCGAACGGAGGAAAACGACGTACACCGCGCTTCAGGAAATGGGGTAGGAACAGGATAATCAACTTGATGATCGATATGTAGTTCGTGTTGAACTCGTCGTCAATGACTAGGGTTTTGTTAGTATAACAGGCGGGGAGAGCAGTTGACTTTCTGCTGACGCTTGAAGTCGATCATCTCGGGCTTCTTGAAGTCAAAGACGTGCTGGATGCCGGAGGAGAGCATGACAGCATCCAACTATCGGGAGTCAACAATATCTATCAACGCCCAAGCTTGATTGACATTGAACCCGCTCTTACCTCGGGGTACTTGGAAAGGATGTCCTGGACAAACGGCTTGAGGTTATCGTGGTGGGTATTGATGTCTACGAGGGCGGTTTTGATGCGCTCGCTCTTTGCAGCGAGCTCGTCAAGGCGCTCCTGGCGACGTCCGGCTACGATGACAGTCGGCTTGGTTTCAAGGTCATGGATAGCGAGAGCAAGAGATCGCCCAAGGCCGGCGGTGGCACCAATGACGAGAATACACTTCGCATCCTTGATTCCTGGCATGACGATCGAGGTGAGACTGAGGAGAGAGGAGTGAGGAAAACCATGGGAGCGTACCTGGGAGTACTTGTAAGCAATCCACCTATCCCATGGTCGTCGTCGAAGCAAGGTGCGAAGAGGGACGTGAAGAGCGAGAGCCTCAGCTTCAGCCTGAGGCATCGCCCGGCCGGCCCGGAGCAGCCAATGACGACACCTGCCAGTGGAAGCCACCGTCGCCGTGACAAGCGCCCAACCCATCCTTGCTCCGAGTCTCGAGTCTTCTCATTGGCGAGTCAGTATACTTATCAACACTTCTCGGCGGCCACTGTCTGTCTACTGACCCCTTCGCCTATAGTCTTTCTTTTATTCTTAATGGACGCAGCCGCACCAGACGTCGTCTCATCAAAGGATCCGTCAGTAGAGCATGCCGATGAGCTCGTTCCCGCAGAAGGCACCCCCCTTGACCTCGACCCACGCGATGTCCGGGTGAGTCAGCGGTCCCTCGCTTGAACACCTTTTCGCTAACATATTCTCGGCAGAAGGTGTTGGCGGATGCGGAGGAGCTGAAGCAGGAAGGCAACGATCACTTTCGTGCCAAGCGTTGGGACGAAGCCATTGCCGTGTACCGATCGGCACTTGGCCACCTCCCTAGACGGCCTCAGCCAACGAATCAAAGATCGGACGGTGGCCCGGACGATGATGAAGCCGGCACCTCACAATTAGAAATCAGGTCAGGCGGCCAGAGACTGGACCAAGGAGAGCTCCAGACTCAGCACTCGCCTGCTTCCGAACTTGAGGCCGAGTGTGCGAAGGCCAGAGCCACCTTGAATGCCAATGTCAGCGCATGCTACGCAAAGCTCGTAAGCTTTCAGCGTATGTATCCTACGTCTATTATCTGATCGCTTTCCCCCCGATAGGGTGAACATAAAGAGGTCGTGTCTGCGTGCACCGAAGGCAAGCTGATTCTGTTGCCCCACTCTCATCTGTCAATCGTAGGTTGATGATACTCGTTTCTTCAGCACTGGAAGATGACCCAAACTACATTAAAGCCCTGCGGAGGAGAGCTACAGCGAATGAACAGATCAACTCTTGGTCTGCTCTCGCGAGCGCACAGGAAGGTCGGTGTCTCGTATATTATCCAATGGCAGCCTGCAACGGGGGATACTGTGATGTCAGATTACACAAAGCTCCTCGAGCTGTTGCCCCCAACATCTCCCGATGTCGTGAGCATCCGCCGAACATTAGCAACCCTCCCACCGCGAGTAGAGGCCGCCCAGAAGCGTGAGACCGCGGAGATGCTTGACAAGCTCAAAGGTCTTGGAAACAGTCTTCTAGGTGGCTTTCATTCACAGTTTCGGATCCGGCGGTGTCTGACATAGGAACTCCCAGGCAACTTTGGTCTTTCAACCGACAACTTCCAGTTTGTACCTAATGGCCAAGGAGGTTACTCGATGAATTTCGTCCAGAATCCGTAGGAAATTTGTGTGCTTATTCGTTGATTTTAACCCTATCTCTCTGTGAAATCCATACTTCATCAAGCTGGTCCTTGTACGTTGACGCAGACCGCTCAGTTAGAGCCGAAGGTTGGTTTCTTATCCTGCCAGTGGGCCCGACTTTATTTTCCCAGAACGTTTATGACGCACGGTACGTCGGACCGCTGATCCTAAGCATGCGACGGACGGCGTTTATCTTTTGCGCCACTTGTCTCTGCCTCGTTTGCCTTTCCATTCAAACGGTCTCCTTCCAAGTTAGTCCTGCCAGAGCACTTTGCAGCTTGCTTCAAAGTCGTAACAACCATGATCTCCGTCCTGATGGCATATAAAATGTCTGCTTGCCCGCGGTGAGCTCCATCCGTCAACCGCAACGTTTGCAAGTGTCGGATCGCCACCAGCCAGCAATGCATTTGGTCTCCAGCACGGCAGTGCGGAAACTGCAGCAACCAGAGCGGTATGTCCAAATTATGACATTCGCTCGGATTCTCCCTCTCATACCTTGATCTAGCCCTAAGTATGGAATCCGTCGTGCAACGTCCCGCCTTGAACGATGACATACAGCTGATGATCCTTTCCTTCGCGGCCGCTACGCGTGGCAACGTTGCCACAATGATGCAGTCCTGCCGTCTCTTCTACCGCGAGGACCCCAAGCTTCTCCTGAAAAACGGCGGCGGTTTCTGGATCGACTGGGATGACGGAGATTCCCAAATTCCTGAGGTTTATGCGTGCTGAAGGTGGCATTCATTGTCGCCACCTCGGAGAATTAACTTATTTCACCTTGTAGACGATCCCTCCGAGGACTCAGATTCCGAAGACGACGGCGACACAGCATCCGGCCTCGTTATTCCCGATGTCGCTCATGATCTGGTCGAATGCCTCCGCAATAATTCCTTCCCAAAAGATATTCGCAGCCCAACCAGCTGTCAAGTACCTCTCTCTTTACGGATGCGGCCGGGTCGCATGCACCATACCCCGGTACATGGACAAACTCGCCGAATGATCCTGGAGTACGACCTCGACGAGCGCACTCCACGGCAAATGCTCGACATCCACCCCCTGTGAGTGTTGTCAACCAACTCCCGGACATTGAGAAGGCTCCTACTCGGCGCCTATGAATCACCTCTCCCAGCTGCCCTTTACCCCCAACCGCTTCCGAACATAAAGAGCCTAGAGATTCAGGGTAACCCTTCCCCCAGTTTTGTCCCGTTCGAGCACGCATTCTTCAATCTAGAACATCTCTCCATCCGCGACCCAAAAAGGCGATTTGCTCGTGTCATCCCCGACGGGCCAGACATTTACGACGGGATTCGTCAAGATATACCCGTCGTGTGCTCGTGGGAGCTCAAGTTGGTGCTTGGACCTCTCCACCCCTCTATCTATGCGGGCTCGCATGCGAGGTCAAGCACCTGCAGGTGTTTATGTCCGTCGAATCGATATACGAGGTCCTACGAGAGCTTCTGAGCGATGCGCAGCCTCGGGACCACCTCATCGTACAGACGAGTCGAAATGGCATGAGGGACGATGCGACGGGCCTCCCCGCCGCGCTGCGTTCTGCCGGAGGGCGGCTGATAGAATTCAACGTGTTCCTCCTGTTGCACCCCGGAGACAACAACATTGACATGGAAGCAGGATTCGTCAGTGGGTTTCGCTGCCTGCGTTCTGCACCATCTACTGACGCGCGAACATCATCGCAGGCTGCTTTCTAGGCGGCGCTCGTAACGCATCCCCTTCGAGTGGTCAAGATCCTTTTTTTGCCCCAACATCCCGGAGTACGACGAGGATATCAACAGGCGTCGCACGCTACCCTCATCCCCCTCGACAAGTAGATGAACACGGCTAATTTGGGGCCTCTAGCCCAGTCGTCCATCAACTCCATCCCAACTTTAAGGCTAGCACAATTCAGCGTTATGGGCCATCGCAGGCGCAAGTCGGATGGTGCTCTCATCAAACGGGAGTGGGGAACTTTCGTTCTCGAACGGAACATATTTCAACACTGTGGAAAGACCCCTGCGGAGCCCAAGTCCGAGCTCGAGCCCTAGGAATTTTCAACACAACTTTCAATGGATGGTAGAAATGGTTGCATGGGATTACAGAATAAAATCAGCTTGCTGTATGTACTTTCCACTTACCCAACGTACTCGTGCTTCACAACCGCAGCTCGAGCGATGCCCGGCATTATATTCCTTGTGTAAATATGAAGTAAAGGACCGCGAGGAAGTAATATCAACTAATGAAGTCGAATGTGTTGGGGAATACGCTGAATTGAGTTATTGGCCATACCTGCTCGAGTCTTAGCTTCCAGGGAATAGTTCAGTGGAATATAGGGCGTACCCTTGCGTATAGTCTCCCTTTCAGAAGTCCCATCGGCACTGGACCGTACACGCGGGAGTCCCTCGACCACGCTAAGTTGTCGCCAGTCACCCAAATGTGATTCTTAGGTATCATTACGTGTTCGGTTGAGGGCGCGTACGTCCCCGTAGGATCTACGCACACGACGTCCCCCGGTAAACCCGTTATGCGCTTGCAAACTATCCGTCCGGGGTCAAGCGGGGAAATGAAAGTGACAAGTTCTCCTCGACTGAGCTTGTTAACGTCAATCCACTTCAGTTCGAGTGCAGCTTCGCCCGCGACAGCCATAGTAGGGACCATAGAGGGACCCTCTACCTAGATTGGGTATAGGGTCAGCGTTTCCTGCGGCGAAAGAACCATCCACAGGCTTCGGGAATTTACCCAGGATATTGTGGCAACATGATCACCAAAAAGATGCAATGCGCACGCGAAGTTGGCCAACTGGGAGGCGGCTTCATGAGCAGGTTGGCAAGGGAAGGCAGAAGAGGGCGTACCTGGAGTGTGCGGTACGGCAACCTGACAGTCCAAAATCGTCGTGTCTTGACGGCTTGGTGGACCGAATTCCAAAGCCCTGCTACCCATGCCCTAGAAACCATGTTGCTGAGTGGAACGACACCTGCAGAAAGCAAACAACTCTAAGACAAGGCCATAACGGTAGAGGGAAAGGGAGACTACGGGCTTCGGCTATTCCGCGGCGTCGTGACATGGCGGCCGTCAAAGGTGGGCGCTCCGATTCGACACATCGGAGTGCGCGCATGCGCGTGAAGTCTACCACCAACGTCGACGACCCCGCTGAGCGCGATGTCCGCGTTCAAGCGGCGTACAACCTCGAAGCAACCGCCGTCAGCACCGGGGACGCGTCCATCTCCTGGATCGCCGGCGACGATCATTACCTCGACCGGAATTCCGTCTCTCGACGACATCCTCGGCGGCGGACTTCCTCTTTCATGCTCGCTCCTTGTCCTCGCGCCTGAGGCGCACTCAGCTTACGGCGAGCTTGTCCTCAAATACTACGCGTCCCAAGGTCTCGCGAATGGGCAACGTGTCTGCATAGTGGACGCGCAGCCCGACAGCTTCCTCTCCGAGTGCATGTGGACTTCCGGGAGTAACAGCTCCCGGTCCGCACCGTCAGGTTCGCCCACACCCACGCCGCCAACGTCAGCAGAAGATGAGGAAGACGAACGGGCATCGGAGCACGACACCAAGATTAAGATCGCATGGAGATACGAGCAGATGAACCAGTTCCAGACGACAGTGCCGTTGTCGAGCCAGTACGCCGCGCTTCGTACAGATTCTGATCCATTTCGCGAGTAATGACTAGGCTTCGCATCCCGGCAGGTCGTCGGACGAGTATTGTCACACTTTCGACCTGATGTGCCGCATCCCCGGGTCCATCATTAATTCCGCGCGAACCGAGGGCCGTTACCTGCACGTAAGACCCGACGAGAACTCAACCTCCGAAGATGCGCCATCCTACCGCAGGGTCCTACGACGCATCGCGGAGATTCTTACCAAAGTAGAATCTGACCCCTCCGGCTCCGCGTTAGCTGCACCCACGCCCGCAACGAGGATATGCATCCCCGCATTGGGCTCGTATGACTGGGGCGACCTCTCCCCACAGGTGCGCACCCCCATTCTCTGCTCCCCTCAATCGACGTGCAAATTAAGCGGGAAGCGGTAGGACGTCTGCTCCTTCCTGCATACTCTCCGCGCGCTCCTGCGGCGCCATCCTGGCGTGTCCGCTGCCGTCAGCATGCCGCCCCATATGTGTCAAGAAGTGTACGGTGGCCCGGGTTGGGTACAGAAGCTGGGATGGCTGACTGACGCGTCCATCACGCTCGCAGCATTCACCGGTACGTCTAGTCGTCGTACCACCGGCCTTTGGAACTCACAACTGTACCTTCTGGCAGTAAACCCTTCCCTTTCTGCCATGTTCTCGGCACATCATGGTTTGGTCCATATACACTCCCTCCCCGCGCCGCACACCCTAGTTCCGCCGAGCGACAGGTTTTCGACGCTTCGCGGGTTGACGTCTTCAGGGGAGAACAACCTTGCGTTCAAGTGCATGCGCAAACGTCTAATATTCGAGACTCTGCATCTGGATGTCGAAGGCGGCGTGAGCGAGCGGCGCACAACTCCATCTTCTAATGCACTCGAGATGGAAGCAGGAATGGGCCACGATCGCGATCGTTCATATCACGCGTCCAGTATTGTTGTACCCGGAGACTCGTCTGTGGCAGCGGTGCAAGTGCAGCTCGAGCAGGCGCAAATCGCAATCAGTGTCCCAGAACCTCCGCCAGGTTCTCCTGTAAACCCCGGAAGCGCCTTCAAGAAGGCCAAGGTGAAGAAGAAAGTGGCATTCACATCCGAACGGCCCGACCTGTATGATTTCTAGCACATGTATTGCCATAGAAGCCATGAATGTAGCTCTATGTACATGTCCGTAGTGTAACAGTGTACGAATGCCGATGGAGTGCAGTACGTGAGGACGATTATAAGTCAAACCACCTGGAGCACGAGCATTGTGTTCTGTTACCTGGGGACCCAAACTTGGTCAACACCATCAATTGGTGTTGTGTTGTTGTGGGTGGGAGTGGAGAAATGAGGCGGAGGTATCGAAGAGTGATGCAGTGCGGAAAACGAGAGAGCAGTGGGATAACATCGATCGCAAAATAGAAGTAGTGAATCAGATGTCATGGAAAGTCGTAGCAGATCGTAGAGGCTCAGCCATTGGGAGGAGTATCAACATGTAGGGAGCGAGATCTCGATGTCACAAGTACCCTATGATGAAGAGCTTCGTGAGAAATAAAGGGGCCGGTCTGTACAAGGTGTTCTTACCTTTGTTAGCGCTGCGACGCCCCCGCATATATCATATTGAGTGCAGGTGAGAAGCTGTCCTGCTCGCGCTGAGCGTTCATCTTCCTGCATTCCAGCAGTAGCTCCCGCAAGGTCGACAGATGCCGCTCGCCAGGATCTTCTTCAACACTCTCGTCATCCTCGTCCTCCTCTATCTCCGGTAAGGTCCCTAGACTGGCCCCTGTGCAGTCCTCCAGCTTAACCTTATCCCGCTGGCACTGCCTTGACCACCGCTCCCACCTCTCGTAGCATGGTTGACTTGGCCCGTTATTCTTCTCCAGGTCTGAAAGCAGTGTGGGATTGAGCACGCGTATGCGTTCGAGGCGGGGGAAGTTGCGTTTATTGAGCGCGGCGAAGTTAACATCGTTCTGCCGCCCAATGGACCGGCCGATGACCGGGTCGTAGTTACTGTACGTCGCGGCGTACCCGACGCCGAAGGCGTACATAAGGTGGTGCAAGCCGATCATGGTAATGTTTGGGTGGGGGTGATTAACGAGATGGGATTCGAGGAACGGATGGTGTTCCCAGCCGCCAATACGCCAGTCGGGGTTGAACGTGAAGGTGTTGAGCATAGGGCAGAGGTCGAGGATCGCAGCGACGTCGAGCGGAGGTATACAGTTAAGGTCGAGGAATGTGAGCTGTTGACCATGTTGGGTCAGGAACTCGACGATATCCGGGAAGTCCTCGCGGTAGGTGGCGAAGTCGAGGCTAAAGAGTCTGAGTGTAGGGAGGTGCCAGGCTGTTGCCTGCTCGACAAAGTCTTGAAACGACCCTCGGAGAGCTAAATGTTGGAGAGACGGGAGCGTAAGCTCGAGATTACCCGCAGCACCCAAGGAGATATGTTCGGGCGGGAGACCTTCAAACTCTATGTGCACAGTCTCAAGCTGAGGCAAGCACTGGAGCATATATATGAGCTTGGCCAGAGACGGAGTGGGGATGTTGATCTGGAGAACGCGCAAAGTCTGATGGGAATAAATGCAGACGGCGTTGGCGACAGCTGAGAGGGAGACGGATAGAGGCAAGGTCATAATGAACACCTCGAGCTTGGGGCAATGACGGATAACGGCCACGAGGGAGTTCTGAATAGTTTCCGCGCTCGAGCCGCGACCGGCCATGTAATGGGTGATGTGCAAACGCCTCGTCCATTTGCCCAGATCCTTGGTGGTGTCCATAAGGGCGCAGACGCGCTGGATGTTGCGAGGGTTGCTGAAGAAGAGGGAGCGGTAGTAAAACTCGTAACCCAATCGCCGCCAGTTCCTGCAGGTGTTCATGATCGCCTGTGCGGATCTTGGTCAGAAGCTCAACTTTGACTAATTCGAATGTACGGACCTTCTTTGTAGCGCAACTCTGCCTCTGAGCGTTATTAACGACCTCCTGGGCAGTTCGTATGGCCCAATCTCCGTACAACGTCTTGAACCATGAAGCGTCCGATAATGGGGTCGGGAGCGTGGGTTCGAAGAAGCCGGCGTCCTCGACCGCCATGTCGAAGATGTCCAGCCACAGTTCATCGGGAAGGTTGTGTAACATGAGAGGACGTAGACAGTGGGACAAGGGAGGGATGTATGCTGAAGATGAGAGGGATAGAGCCTCGAGGAGGGGTCACATAAGTGTAGGATGCATGCAGGCCGGCAAAGGAGCCCAGCAGGACTGGTTCAGTTCAAGTGACGACCATTCATGTTCACCCAGGCGCCCAGCTTACGATTGCAGCCTACTTACTTAAATATAATATTCCAACGTCACGGCCGCAGTGGCGCCGACCCGGCTCGACTCAAATGCGTTCTTGCCGTTGGAATACCGCAAGACTGAGGACAACGCTCTACAGAAGCATACACATTCGACCCTAGTGGTCTTTCGCCTTTCCTTCCGGTGTTCTTGTTTTGAACAAACCTCTCTCGCGCACGCGGGCGACGATGTCTTGTACTCTTCTCCGAACCTCCCCAAGCTCTTCTATATCCTCCGTAGTCCGCTTCCTCCCTAGAAGCCGGGATATCAGTAACTTTCTGGTATGGGCATCAAGTGGCAGGGGCGACGCACCTATGATGGCCCAGTTCCTCGTGCTAGGAATTCGCAGCGTTTCGCACTCGACTTCCCATCCACAGTGCAAGCTCAACGTCGCGAGCCATATTCGATATCTCGAGTACGAGCTCGCGTTGCTCCCATCTCCTCCCAGATTCAGACCCTTGACGAAATGATCACCGGGCATTGGATAATCCGGCGTACTCGCCCTCACGTACTTCGCATCGAACGCCCAGGCGCAGCAAGGAATAGACAGGTATCCGCTCGCGGAAATGAGGGTCGATAGAACGGGCGTCCACGGCGTCAGTTCGTCTGCATGGTTCGCGATGATGAACACTCCAGATTGGAGGTAGGGATGATCTAGAAGTGGTTCGGATGGGTCAAGGGATTCCACGTGCAAGTGGCTTTGTGTTGTCTCCGGGTAATGGGACCACGAGGTCCGTGCCCGAACATCGACGCCGTGTCCGTCATATCCTTCCGAAGCGAGGATGTGGGTGAGTAGCCCGTTGCCACAGCTAGGTGGAGTGTCGTTCAGCTCATAAAAGTCCCGTTGGGAGGATGACCTACGTACCCAAGATCAAGGAAACCTCCTGGTGGACGCGGCCATTGCCTCCAAGGTTCCGTTTCCAGGGCATCGGATGGAGAGTGGTTGCCGGCATCCTGGTTCTCCTTGCGGAAGGTGTGCTTCCAAAGTAGGATGAGGAACGTCGCTATGCCGACATCCTGGTCGCAAGTCAGAGCCATCTAAGCTTTAGGAGATCCTCTACGGACGCACTTCAAAGACGTGTTTCAAAGGATCGGTAACCTCATGCCATGTATCTACTAAATGCTTGTGCCGTTCGCGCATCACCAAATAGAAATCTTGGTACTCCTCCCGCGAAATGATGCAATCGTGATGCACCCGTTTCTTGTAGTTTGTCAGTGCACCCCAACCATACCGGTGCAGGGTGTCCAACAAAGCGAGACAGGTTCTGTAGATCCGCGAGTTGAGGTCCGTCGGACTGCCCGGGAGTGGAACGATTTCCATTCGCAGCATGGGGACTTCCGCCGCGATATATCGAAATGCCAGGTGGTGGACGGTTGGATGGTAGTAAGGGAGGGAGGCACCCGCTTCCAGGACGGGGGTCAGGACTAGGACGATTGGTGTGTCGTCGTCGCCCGCTTCGGACGCATACAGCGTGCAGTGCTGCTCGAGGCCGGTATCACGCCCGGGCCTCCGAGGGAGTAGCTTTCGGTGAATGTTACGGACAGGACGCAGACCGTCAAAGCAGGGTACTGTGGCCGGGAAATCCGCCCAGGTGTCGGACATCGTGTCGGAGCGAAGGATCAAAGTTGAGTTGTACTCTGGGTGGTGGATGAGTTGGGACACTGCAATATCAAACTTATTTCGCTTCTGAGTGGTAGCAAATGGAAGCGCGAACGGATGAACGTACCACTCCCGGAGGAAAGTCGGCGGGACATTGAACGATAGGAATCCAGCCACCTTGAGACTCGGACACGAGCCTGTTCAGCGCGGTGTCGCCTGTGCATAATACAGGGGAGTAACGAGGGCGAGCGTTGCTTGCGGACATTATACTCATATATTATTCTGAGCCAGTGCCCGGTGCCATACAGAAACGATTGACTGTAAAAGCTAGGGCGCGCATGAGTCGATTTCTGCCCAGCGTGGAGACCAAGTAAATTTAACCTACAATAGATATCAAAATATTGATGGGAAACGTCACTTAGAACACATCAAATGTCAAACGACCAGACAGAATACTGTACCTTGGTGGAAGACCGTGGAAGGTACCGGTGGTGAGCTGAGAGTCGCGCGCACTTGGAATTGGATGTGGGTCGGGGCCGGAGCTGCGATGGGTGATCGAGCGCCCAAAGCGACAAGTGCCGCCACCCCGCGAGTTGAGCAAAAAGCAAAACTCTGCTGGCGGCTAGCCTGATTCACGTTCACTGGTTGTCCCCTTCGGGGTGACATACGAAAAAATTGGAACGATACAGAGAAGATTAGCATGGCCCCTGCACAAGGATGACACGCTTTCCCGGAGTGGTAGACCTACGGGTCTCAATATTTATTTTGTTTTCGACAACCTTCCTGCACTAGATGATGCGTACGTTAGTGCGGCTCAATGACCACTGTTTTCCTCGATCACAACAATGTGATTTCAAAAATTCACAGTTCATGGTATACATACACACCAACTACTTTGCTCGTACAATGTACAACAGACATGACAGAGACCACGATCCAAGCGTTTAGTCCGCGATCAATGTGGCACCGCACCGACCGCTGAGGTCTCAGAACTCCTGGTATGGAGGAAGCTCAGGGTCAGCCTCAGGATCGTTGCCCGGACCCGGAGGACCCTGCTTCGAGTCTGGGCTGGGTTTCAAAGAGCCTCCAGCAAGGAGACGCTCTCTCTCCTCCCTCTCCAACCTCTTCTTCTCGTCTTCCGCGCTCTCGTACTTCGGCTGCTCTGAAGTCGCACCGGGCGTGGAGGAGCTCCCGCCCTCTCGAAGCACCCGTTCGCGTTCCTCACGCTCGAGCCTCCGCTTCTCCTCCTCTGCACTCTCATGTGCCGAAGACGCTGCTGCTGCGCCGGTGTACCCGGGGAGATCTCCCGTTGCGCTGGCGGGGCCACTGGTCGTTGACTCACGCTTGATGTCCTTCAGAGAACCACTGGAAGGCCCGGGACCCTCGGGGCCAGCGACTTTAGGAAGACCCGTTTCCGCGACAGTCGGCGTGACTGCTGGAAGCTTAACGACCGGCTCGCTAAGGTCCGACGAGACGATGGGGGAAGGAGGAGGGGCATTTGAGGGAGCAGGAATCGGTGCGGGTGCCTGGTTCAGCTGCGCAGGGTTGAGAGGTGGTGAGGCACTGGCGGCAGCCGCCGCCGCCGCCGCCACCGGGATGGTAGGCTGGGGAGATAGAGTAGGGGCTGTAGACGAGGCTGAGGAGCTTGCATCGCCGGGCGGTGTAACTTGAGGAGGGTATCCACTCGTCGGGGGTGGGGTAACGGGAACGCTGCTGGGCTTTGCGTGAGGATCCATGGAGTTGATACGGGCGAGCTCCTGTGCGTGCGTGACACCGAAACTGCGAGTGTCCGATCTGTTCAGATCGGCGGCGCTAGGTTCCCGGAGCGTGAGTGTGGTGTCGCCGACCTTCCATTGGTCAAGCGCTTGCTGAAGGGTCGTCCGTATGGAGGCAGTCAGCTGGGCTCCAGTGTATGGCCGCTCCTTCGAAGAAGGGATGGCGGCAATGGCAGGGATGGCGGCAATGGCTGCTTGAGAGACTAAGGAGAGCTTCTCCGCATACTGAGAAGGGGATCAGTACGAATGTCTGCCAGGGAAGTACCTGCAACGGACCTCGCGGATCGCATTCCATTTTGCGATTTCACTTTCCCTTAACCCCTTCCTCTTCAGAAGCTCTATTTCCTTCTCAAGAGGACCATCGTCTTCCTCAACCTTCCGAAGCTGGCGCTTGAGCTCCACAAGCTTCTGGTCCATGCCGTGGCGCTGCTCGTGCTCGATACGGGCGATTTGGTTCTCAAGGCCCGCACGGATGTTGCGCCGCCCGCTGATACCGTTCTCTGCATCGCGCAATGCCTTGATCGGGGCACGGGACGCGTCAATCTCCTTCGCGAGCGTCGAGGCGAGGGAACCCTCGATGTAGGCCATCCAGGCTAGACGGTCGCTCACTGGACGGCGGGTAGAAGCTCCAGTGAATAAAAGGTAGTCGCAGATCGAAGGACCACTGACCATCCTTCAGATCCTCTTTCTCAGCCTGACCCCACATATAGAGCTCCTTGCTATGAGCGTGCGCATCGCGGCTAACGCTATCAAAGTCAAGCGCAAGACCTTTCTGCGTCGTGATGATCTTCTGCACTGCGGTTACAGAGCTCCTAGATACCGCGTTCATGCACATCATAACCTGAGATCCCAATGACTACTCACGAGTATTGTTGTTGAAGGCTCCGAAACTGATGGTGGATGCTCTCAAATGCATGCGATTTGAGGATACCACTGGCAGCCGAAGACTGGCCACCCTGGGAGCCCTGCTGACTGTTCGTACGGCCGAGAGGCGTCTGATTGAGGGCGGATTGCGCCTTGTCTGCGAGAGAAGAGAGGAGGCCTTGCATGATGAGAGAGATAGAGGATGGGGAGGGGCCAAAGATGGCGCAGCGCCCTGATTTTGTAGTGTGGTAGTTGCTGCACGGCCCTACGTCATTTCCAAGAACCGAGCGCTACAGCCACAGCAGCGCTCGCAGCAAACCGCAGCTCGCACGACGACAATCACCGACCACTCCTCGTCTTCAGCGGATACGAGCCTGAACCTCTAAGGCCGCATGGAATAGAACGCGGATATGATATAGGATGTTACAAATGAGGACGGGAGATTACAGCAGTTACACATCCTGGACAGCGTTCCCGAGCGCAAGGACGGACCCGATCAATATCATACATACACCGTTCAAACCGTGATCTTCTTCGCCTGCTTCCCCTTCTTCTCCGAGTCCTTGTGCGACAAGAACTCCACCTCCGTCGCCAACGCGCCCGCAAGCTTCTGGGACTCCGAGTAGCCCAAGACTTGGGTCTTGAAGTGCCGGCCGATCGACTCGATCCGCTCCCGCAACTTGTCGTCCTCACCGCCGGCCAGCGTCGGCGCAGTTCGTGTCCAGATCGAAATACGGTAGAATTGCGGCCGCGTCGAGACGATTACGCCTGTAATCAACGACTGCGGGGCATCACCACCCTCGCCGTTCGTCAAGAGCGGGTCGAAGGTCTCCCCGATCGCAGCAAGCATCTATACGAAAGCAACCATCAGACCACGTCAATGGTGAGAAGGAGTGGCCATGAACTCACCGTGTAAAGCCACATTTTGTCGACAACGTTCCGATTCTTGTCTCGTGGAAGCTGAATGCTCCATTTTCCGCCGTTTTTGTTAGCCTCGTCCTCCCATGCAGGAATGATACCCTCCTGTATCCAATAGTCCATCAAACTATTCCCCCCTTCTTGTTGACGACGAGACTGACCTTGAATAAATAGTAATTCGCCTTTTGGGGAAGCTGCGACGGCGGCACGATGTTGTTGTACAAACTGTTAGAAGAATAAGCACGGCGCACTTGGAAAACTCGAGGCATACGGGTACATCGGCCGACGAAGACTGACGTACCCCCAGAACTCTTCCACACTATCAAAGGTGATGACCCTTTTGATGTCCTCCATCCAGCCCTGCGCGGCAAGGCCTCCGGGCGTTTGTGCAACGGGCGTTTGTGGGAAGGACGATATAGGAGTCTGGGGCAAGTTGCGACCCTTGGTTGCAGGCGAATCGAACCAGAGAGTCCAGGGGGAGTAAAGGGGATGCTAGTGGACGCATATTGTCAGCGTTGAGAATCGATAGATGCGGACCGGTCTGAGCGGCCAGATGTGCGGGCAGGAGCTGAGTGAAACCTTACCTTGACATTGAAGTTGGTCGGGTCATTGAAGACAGTGCGGATGTTATCCGCCTGCGCTTGCATGTCCACCTCCTGGATCTCTCCGGGCTCGAGGGTCTCCCCGTTGGTCGCCTTCTCATTCTCCTTTAGGTTCTCCGCGAGCGCAGACGAAAGCGCAGCTTTCGAAGCTTGGAGAGCGGGACCAGGCAAGCTAGACACAGAAGTCATGGGGCAGGTATGGGTATGTCCAAGAGAATGAGGCGGTGGGGCTGTGGTGGTGGATTCGGACGAGACCTCGGGATCGATGGGACCAGCTCGAATGAGACACGAAGCGTCGAGGTCGTCGGTGACGATTTTCTGTGCGCACAAGAAACGAGTCGTCTGCTGAAACGAGCGAGTACGGAAACGGGCAAGGGAGAGATTAGGTGGCAGGCGAAGGACGTCGTAATGGGCGTGCTTTGGTGAGAGTCTCTTGCTTGATCAGTCCTGCAAAATTCGCCCCATCCACTCCCTCGGCAGACCCCGGCCCACCTTGCGACCCGGGTCCCGGCCCTCCCACCCCGACTCGCCGAGCCCGCCGACCCGCCCGGTTTGATCGACGGTTGGTGCCAACAATGGTGGCCAACCACCAAGCATCCCTAAACGATGCTCAACTTTCACCCATCCGTCTTCCGACTCGCGCTAAACCACCCTGTTTGCAAGCCCGTTGCCCTCGGTAGAAGAATAGCGGACGTGCTTCCAGAGCATCTTTTATCATAAGCTAATATGAACCAGGTCAAGGCGACCGCCACGGTGCCAGTCCCATCCGAGTCATTACGACCGTTCAACGTTCACTCCTTCTTCTAACTTCCTAATGACTCACTCCTCGTATTTAGCTGGAGAATCCCCCTACCGTTCTCTCAAGACCCGCGGTCGATAGCACCATCGCCGCGGCGATTGCATCTTCTCTTCAATGGGGCCATCCTAGAGCAGCCTCCACGCCTCATGGAACGACGACGACACATGCGCCGCGAGGCACAGTACGTTGCCTGCCTCAGGGGGTTCAGTCAGCTTCTGAGACAACGTGAGCAGCATCGCCGTATTGCGCCGCGGCTGACGATTTACTGTGTACAGCACTCGGTCAAGCTTCCTCAGATTCCTCGACGAAGTGTCTAGGTGCCGAACGAGATAATCATGCATGCAGGCTCGAGATGGACATTCGCCTTCTCCCGCGAACAGTGTGCGTCAGCCACGATGTCAATTACAGATTACACCGACCATCGAATTCGCACATATTTATATATTCGCAGGTCTCCGGACAACGTCTGGTTCAGCTTTAACATTCGAGCTCGAGCCTGCCTCCGGGTCATCAAGCATCATTGCTCCCGTCTCATGTATCCGGCGATAGTTTCATTACCAACGACTGCTAACCCTCGAATCCCAGCATCCGAGTAGAGTGCGCCGTCCGCCGACTCGAGTGCAGTCCCGCAGTGGACAAGCTTGGGCTTGGCTCCATCTACATCGTTTGCCTTGACGGAACCGATGTACGCTTCCCCTTGCTGTGTCATGACCTGTGGATATTCGAGAAGTTGCTGCAGCCTTGGGTCGCCAGCGTCGGCGGGATCTTAGTATCGGTTTACGTCTAACAAAGGGACCGTCCAGGGCCTCTGTGCATCCGAACGTCTACTCGCCTCCAGCCGTACTTCTATCGTTCCATCTGTACCCAGGGTGGAAAGTGTTCGACCAATTCTAGTTAGAATTCGACTAACGGCAGACGAAGACGCACCTCGTTCTCGCAGGTATGGCATGCGATGGCGCAGATATAAAGTGAGATGTTCGAGTCAGACGTCTACCACAATCATAGCCCCTTTCAATCCCCATGGAATGCAATACAGTACTAGTCCCAAAAGCGGCGGTCTCTTGCTGAGTTCCTGGTGGGATATATAGAAACTCGGTAAAACCGTACTGAAGGACAGATGAAGGTGGCACCCAGTTCGTGGACCGATCTTCATTGTGATACAAGTAATCACCAGTAGAAAAAATGCAGACTCAAGCTATTGCAATTCAAACAATATATCATTTTCAAACGAAATAGTTGTAGACTACACAATGGCTATGGTACGCAATACATGATTTTCGATGCAACGCCGGATACACTGATACCAGAAGGGGCAAGGCGCGGCCACGAGCAAGGAGACTGAGTCCGGACAAGCTATAGCAAAGCAACGACGAAGATCGCGACTATCAGCAAAGGTTTAAGCAAAGTTAGGCGTAACGTTCGGGGGTATAGCGGCGCCCATAGCAATAGAGTGCCGGCGGAATTGGAGGGACTCCTCGGCGGCAGTCCGCATCAACAGTGCGTTCTGTAGGTCCATGAACTAAGAGATTGTCAGTTGAGGAGAACAGAAGCTGGAAAGCTTTCAAAAGCATACCCGCTTCTCGGCCTGTAGCTTTTGCGCGTTGCGACTCCGAATTGTATTCTGCATGTGGACTAGCATGGTCTGGAATGCGAGGTTAGATGTTATTGAGGTCGCAAATGCAAAATCAAATGCGACTTACTCTCAATGAGCTGTTCTTGAGGCCACGGTATGTCGAGATACGTTCCAAGGAAACAGGCTCGTGACCGACGAGCCGGATCTGCTCGTGAAGCCATTGAACGTACTCCTCTAGGCATTCGAGGTAACTCCGCTTCTTGTCATGCGAGGTGATAGTGTCCCTAAATAAGTAGAGAAGTTAATTTGCAGAATGATGAATGAATCTTGGTCTGAACGTACGGGTCTGTGATCGTGAAACCGACGTTCTCGGAGACAGAGCGGAAGTACGCCTTTCGTTGGTTGAGGTTCTCGGGCTTCTCGCGGGCTTCGCGCTTCCTCTTCCCAATCGCAGAACTCGAGGGTGACGTGGACGATGACGAAGCGGGGGATTTCTCTGCAGGTTGGGCCTCCGCGCGAGCACAGACCTCGGAGCGGGCGTTGAGATCCGTGAGAAGCTCGGAGGGGGTCGGAAAGAGGACCTGGGGGGCATCAAGATAAACGTCGAGGGGGTTCTCCTCCTCGGTCGGCTCGGTCGGCTTAAAGTCGGTGATGTCGGCATCGGACTCGGACCCGGAATAGGAAGGGGGGTATGGGGCACCCGAGGCGTCGTTGGCATCCGAGAGGACAGAAGGATAGGCTGGACCGTTGACCGGGACAGGGGCGTACAGAGGAAGCTCGGCGGAAGCGACTTCGTAGTTGGGGTTATTTGCAGCCCATGTCGCGTAGTCGGGGTCGGCGTAAGAGTAGTAGCACGGCCACGATACCGAGTAGCCAAAGGTGGGCGAGTAGCCGTCGGGGATGGTCTGCGCCTGCTCCGGAGCCGGGACGTAGTCGGCAGAGCTCGGATACTGAGTCTGATACAGTTCGGTCTGTGAGTGTACTGATAGAAACAGCACAAGCAGAGCGAAACCCGAACCTGCACTGGGTAAATGCGGGACTGAGGAACCTGGGCGTACTGTTGCATGGCGGATAAGGGTCGGTGGGTGAGCAGAGCGGAGGGGAGGATACGGCGGCGTATATAGGATCGACGAGACAAGGTGGAGAATGGGTCGGTGGCAGAATTGGGATAGATTGCAGAGATCTGGTTGGCCTGCCGAATGCAGGACATCTGAGATGCGGCGTCTGAGTGCGTAGAGTCGGGGCTGCTTCACTTTCGGGCGTTGCTCGCCCGGAAAATGTTCTTCACGTGTGCCGCCCGATTATCGACTCAGGACATGCCACCTCGGCCTGCGTCTTCCATGTCCTGAGCACGGCGAGGGATGTCAGTGCCGCCGTCTGCCCCATTCATCCCCTCCGGTACGCACCACGCGCCAGCCTGTCGTCCTCCAGAGCTTCTAGTGGCCACGCTGGACGGCTCAGGCCCGTGGTTACCAAGCGGCGCCAGAGGCAGACCCGCCGCATGGCGAGCAAATGGCACCGCTAGGGTGGTATCGTCTCGTAATACAGTGACCCGCGAGCGCTGCGAAGACTGCCTGATGACGTTCGTCCCGTAAGCCGGACCTGAAGATGTTTTGTCTAAGCGTGCGCGTGAAGGCGTGCCATCGTGGGTTCGCTGCTGCTACGCCGTGCTATACATCCGTCATAGTGACCTCAAGGTGCTGCAGACAACGAACGAGATTGGGGTGCTGGGTCATTAATCAAAGATTGGGGCAACCAAACAGAGGAAGCTCACCGAAGATGGAACCCGACTCCCCTCCAAAGGGCATTCGGGCCACTTACCACCCGACGGGAACGGCCATTCAATTTGAGAGAGAGACTCAGAGGCCAATGGCAGACCGATGGGCGCCCGCATCAGCGTCCCCCTCCTTCCGGATTGCCGCGGAGATCAAGGCCTATTTCTTTTCCGTCTCCGGTCCGCCCTCCATTCCTGCGTCGCTGCACCAGGTTCAACTCCGTCCACCTCCTCCACCGTACGGGCCAGTAAACTGTATCGTATCTGTCGGCTCTGGTCCACTGGAGTACGGGTGGAATGCGGGCTGCTCGGTCCAATTAAGTCGCTAGGCGAAACAGAATCGCGACCCAGTGACTGGTCCCCAACTGAAGAGGTAATGCGCCTGCAGAATTGGGATACCTAGGGTCAAACGCAAATGTCAAGAATGTCCAGAAGGCGGCGAACTACGGCGAGGAGGACGGGAGCAGATAGGTAAAAGCTTTGCCAAAAGGGGACTCGAGCTGATTTTACCATTCGTAACCTCAGGGCTCCAATCGTCCGGTTCTAGCAGTACACCAGCGGTGACTTGCCAGATCATAGCCCCCTTCACACTTAGGAAGGACCTGCTTGGAACAGAAGCGGGCCCATGATGTGAGATCTCCCACTGGCATCTCATCCCTTCCTCTCTTCTCCCGGCGTGTGCACGCATATGCCTCTCTTTCCTAGCCCGACATCTCTCCTCGTCCGCACTCGACCTATAAGCGTACGCTCAGCTGCGGTTGTCCGCTTCCATCTGCCGCCCCGCATATTCCACCATGGACTGTGTTAGTTCATTCCATTCCGGCGAAACCATGACCGACGCCTCCATCACACCTCTCAACGCCGCCGGTCTTCCGGTGGTCCCGCCACCCTCTCACCTCGAGACCTATCCGGGCCACCGCCAGGATATATCCTACGACGAGGTTTCGCCTCTGCAGGTCCCTCCGCTGGCAACTCACGACATTCGCGGCATGTTCACCCCATCGCCCACATCGTCTACCTCCTCCCCCTACCAGGAGTCGAGCCCACTTTCCTTTTACGCGTCAGATGCGCTACTGGGATCGCCGTATAATTACCCGCCGGCATCGTCGTCTGGGGAAACATCATCGGCGGGCCCGTCCTCGGGGTCGCAATCGAGACGCCAAGCCCGCAGACTGTCCGAGCCCGCCTGCTTGGACGGTAGTGGCCTCGTCGTCCGCGGACAGATCGCGCATCCGTACGCGCGCTTATACAGCAAGAAAAATGGCGCGGGGAAGCGACGCAAAATGTGGAACCATGCCCTCGAGAAGATGCTCTTCTCGCCCCAAGAAATGTAAGCGTGTGTGCTCGCTCGTACCAAACGACCCGAAACTAATTTTCGCTCTTTATGCAGCTCGAACATGGGTGCCCCGCACAGGCGGACGATATACACCGCGAGTCTCGAGGCGCACATCGATCGTTTGCACGACCAGCTGGCGTCCTATTCGCTGGCCCCTGTCCCCCCCGAGAAGCTCGAGCCTTACCGGGGCCTAAACGCGAAGACCGCGAAGGTAAGCAGTAACACCTTCCTTCTACGAGAGTCACAGCGTTGATGCTTTGATGACAGAGCATGGTATCGGGTCTACACCATGACGGGACCGAGCTGAAGCTTAAAATGCTGGAGATCGAACGCGCGGTAAGTAGCAGGTTCGCGTCGTTACGCTCTCGGATCGTTTTCATTCGAATTCTTCCAGAACAAGGATCTGGAAGACCAGCTTCGTGTAGGCCACGGCAAGGGCCAGTTTTGACCAGGTTCTCGCATCGCACCTCCTTCTGCTTTCCCTACCGTAGTGCAGCTCTGCATTTCTCATGTCTGATACCGTGAAATGTTTTGGAGGGTCTCGACGAGCCGATACTATTGTCTATAATTGATAGCGTGCAAGTACTAGTAGTAGTCCTAGATACCCCGGCAGCGCATAGTAGTAGTATAAGTACGACGCTGAATAATATGTTCACTATGATCTGCCTATCGAAGGGATCCTTCGGATAAGATGGCTAAAGTCATTTACGACAGGAGTATGCGACGGATCTCACGCGGTCGTTCTGACGGTTGTCGACGGGGACGTTGCGCGCGACCCGAGGCTGCTCTTCCGCTCCCATGATTCCCACGCTTGTTCGGTGCGTCCGGAGGAGCTGGCGCCTGTCCTTCGCCACCAGCCACAAGCACCGGCTTTCAGCTAACATCGTCCACCCTCCTACGTCGTCTGCCTCTTGGTCTTGGCTCCTGTATAGAACCCCACTGCCTCTGCAAGCGCCTCACCATGGACAAAGCCGATCTAGAGACGTACCAGGTCCAGCTATCGCAAGTCGAACTCGCCCTATCCGCAGACCCAGAAAACGCCGAACTCATCTCTCTCCGCTCAGAGCTCAAAGAGCTCATAGAACTCACACAGGCTGCGCTCGACCAGCAAGCCGCCGCAGCATCATCCTCGAAAGCCGTAGAGGCGTCGAAGAAAGCTGTTGCCGCAGCGGCGTCCGGGGCGTCGGGCTCCTCGGCGAAGGCGCTCGCGGCAGGCGACGAGTGTCTGGCGAAGTACTCTGGGGACGGCCAGTGGTACCCCGCGCGGATCGCGTCCGTGGGTGGAGCCGCGGATAACCGGCAGTACTCGGTCGTGTTCAAGGTGTACAATAACACGGAGCTGGTCGGGGCGAGCCAGATCAAGGCGCTGCCCAACCACAACGGGGGTGGCGGCGCAGGCGGAGCTGGGAGTGCGGGGAGCAAGCGGAAGATATCGAAGGAGGAGGAGGAGGAGCGGGAGAAGAAGAAGAAGAAGAACGAGAAGAAGCTAGAGGTGCGCGCGGCCAAGGCCAAGGAGCAGACGGAGAAGCAGGCGTCGTGGCAGAAGTTTGCGAAGAAGTCGGAGCGGAAGGGCATCCACATCGCGGGCGTCGCGGGCAGCAGCATCTTCAAGACTCCGGACAACCCTTTAGGACGAGGTGCGCATGCGCTTGATGTCGTTGCTGTCTGTCATGTGATGAGTGGCTAACGCCTTTGTGCCCGTCGAACGCAGTTGGTGTCACGGGCAGCGGGAAGGGCATGACGGAGGTCGCGCCTCGAATCAAACACAAGTTCGAGCAGGTCGACGATCCGAACGCATAAATGTTTCATCGGTGAGTAGTATGCGCCCCGGTACTGTATCGCAAACAGCACTGACATGCTATAGATTGTACTGTATACGCTGCCATATTTGTGTCGACTAGTTCCTCTCTTTGACTCCCTCCCTACCTAGTCTCGCGAGTTTTCAAGACGTGAATGCGATCAATCGTCGCCGAAGACCTCGCCGTCAGTCATAAGGATGAGGTGGAGTGCACTGCCAAGCTACGGCGTTTGCTTATCTCCTTTGGGCGCGCACAATGAGTCTTACAGTGCTTGCTTTCATTTCCCAAAGTGCAGATACAATTTTCGACGCAGCGGAAGCATCGGCTTTGCAGGACATTGGGCGTTCTGCTCCGTCTGTCCGTATGGAGTCTTCTCATCTGCCGTTCGTTCTGATGAGGATCGCATGCTAGAGAACTCTTCTGGTGGAACGTGCGTGTGCGCGATGATGTGCGTACATGTGCGGACGTCCATTCGCCAGAGCTGTATATTACGTACGGCTGAACATACTGAATCCATTTCTCACCTCCCGTACCGTTGGTGTAGGTTCTGTGCAGGCTGTCAGCTCAACTTCTTTGTTGGGGCATTGCATCGGGGAGTTGCTACTGGCTGCCTTGCCGCACGTAATAGAGGTTGCGCATTGGGATCAGGTACGTCGGATCCCGGATTACCAGAACGGGATCAGCGGCTGAGAGAAACCGGGGCAGCGTCGATCGACATGAACGCGGCGCTCTCGCTGGGGCAGTTCGCCGTCATGGCCAACTGGTACGAGGGGCGGGCCGCGGAGATATGTGCCGGAGGGAAGCTGCTTTGTGCAATGATCCAATGTTTCGTTTGCATGCTCGTCAGCGTGATTGCATGAAATCGTTCGCGTCTCCACAGCTTCCATGCGTCGCGTTATCGTGAGCGAGCGAACAGTCGTGAGTTTCGCCTACAACTTGCGCCGCAATATCGGGGGGTCGTTAATTGGCTTCTTCCAACGCTAGCAGGATTCCATCTCTGATCTACCTTGTACAGGTGGCTACGAGATGCATTGTATCCGAGTTGCGCGGACAGAGGCACAGCAACCTCAGATATATTGTGGTTACCCAAGTATGTCTCGGACCAGGGCAACATGGACCAACAGCCAGGCATCGATCTCGGCCCAGTGGGGGACATTTGGCAGATCTGGAGATCTTGTTCGGCAGCAGATATGGCTTGGGCCGTCACGAAACCTCATTCATTCATAGAACGAATCTGAGAAGACTCTGCGAACAGGAGGCTCGATCGGCGGACGAGGGACCGGGAGCGGTGGGCCTTGGTGTGTTTTTATTCCCTTTCTCGAGCTCTCCGACGCCGAGTTCCGGGGTCTTCACGCTTTCGCTACCTCTGGGACTGGGGGCCGGGGGCCAGCGGGTGCAGGCCGGACGGTCGTTCTCCAGCACTTCTCTGCGTCCTGATCAGCTCTCTCTTCACAGTAGTCCTCGCGATCACAAGGTCGTGTTCCCCACCGTTGCCTTTTCCGTTTGTCCCCGCTGCTCATCGATTTTCAGCTGATACTATGGGCCCACCGACTGGGCACTCCGCCCTCTCTTTATTCTGTCGGTTCATCCCGGTGTCTTCTCCAACCCCGCTCGACCAATCCCCGAAATCACGAACCTCCGAGATATCCGAGCGGCACGCCAGCTCAAATTCACAGCCGAGGGGATGATGAGTGGACGCTTTCTTGGAATGGCAAAGGACAAGCCTTAGCCACATGTGCCTTAGCCTCCATTGGGACTGGCCATGCAGAGTGTCGTCGTGATAACGGAGCGCGAGCCTCCTCGTCACACATTTGAGCATATTGGTGCGCTAATTCGGCAACCCTATTCCTGTCACGCCTTTCGCTGCCTTCTGACTCCCTTCTTGCGATCAGCGAGGCACATGCATGCGCCACGTTGCAACTCGCACTCCCGCGAACGTTAACGGCGTTAACGTGGGGAGGGAGAGGTTTGGCGTCATGCTCGGGAATTGCCTAGGGCTCAGAGCTTCCCCGCTGCCTCCCGGCCGCAGTTGTCGACGAGGCGAACGTTCGAACGGTCACTGTCGGCTGTGCTCAGGCAATATACGTCCAGTCATCCGTCCGCAAGTTCGCCGAATGGGGCGTGGGGGTGGATCTCGCACTTCGCCGGGGCAGGCTCATAACGAGATCTGGTCGAATGTATCGTAGTCTTTAGATTCCCCGCAATCTCATTCAGTGACCGTCAGCCGGCAGCCGAGTTGAACCTCCTGTCGATCGTCGCCGCCGACTTCTGGGCAGAAGCCAGGGAAAACCGAGAGCTTCCGCTAGGCTGGCGCGACATTGCGAGAACAAGGAACGCCGTGCCGTCGGTGCACGCCAGCTTACAGCATGGTCGACCGTACAATACATTCTAGATAACATCCTCGCATGCTACGTCGCAGCCTAACTCCGACTTCGACGTCGTTGCACGCCTACTCCCAGAACCCACCACCATCTACTTTAATTTTGGTATCCTGCTTCCTCTTGCTCCCCCGGGGTCGGCCACCCTTGCTCTGTGCGCTCTTTTTGGAATGATATTTGCGTTGTTGTCGGGCGTGCCGCTTCGCGACCTCCGCCTGGACCTTGTCCGATATGTCCCTCGCCCCAGAAGTCGATGGTGTATGAGACGAGTTGAGAGACATGGCGGCCGCGCGGTCGGCAAGCGAGGGCGAGGGCGAACGAGATCCCGAAGATCGTTGCGAATCTGCGCCGGAAGACGGGCCGTCAGGGTGGACGCCCTGGTCTACACCCGCATCAGACAGGCTTGGTGCATCGTTGTCGTCGCGAGTGGGTGCGCGTGCACGCGATAAGGGACCTTGTGGCTCTGGTTCGCGAGATTTATGAGCCTCTCCCGCATCGTCCGCTTCCCGCTCTGTTTCCGTCGAGGCTTCTTCGTTCCGACTGTCAAGTTCCTCTTGGCTTTCGAAGGCATCTCGAACGTGCTCTTCCTCGCCTTCGCTGCGCTCCTCAGCCTCTTCCTCTTCTTCGCTTTCATCATCATCGTCCTCGCCGCTCCCTTCGGCCTCGTCTTCCTCGTCCGATCCCACAGCCGCTTTCTCACGCAGCATGGTGTCCATGTACTGAAAGAAACCGCGAGAGGATATATGTCAACGTTCGGATCACGGTATTGCTCGTCAATTGCCGCAGCCTTGATGTCCCGAGATGAAATGCAGCACGGCAACATACCTCCTCTAGGACCTTCTGTTCGCCCCTGTCGTACCCGCTGGCGTACACCACGAGGTCGAGATGCCACTCGTCCGAGCCGTCCTCGCTCTTTTCGGTTTTAATCGTGCGGAAACGGGGATAGATGCTGCTCTCGTAGCGGAACCTCCGCCTGAAGAACCGCCGGATGCACTCCACATCCCGGTTGAAGTACCTGCGAGCGCCGCAATTTAGCACGAAAGGAAACCGACCACGCCGCCCTAGTGGCCCCGTCCCCAGACCTTGCCCCACCCCAACGCCCCGCCCATATCACCGCGGGAGAAGCGGATCTGCTAGTATAGAGAAGAGGGGCGGAAGAAGGGGAGGCGTGTGTATAGGAAGACCACGTACCATTCTGCGTTCTTGTGCGAGATGCTGACCATTTGCGGAAAGTCGATAACGACGGGGTCGCCGGACTTGCGGCGGATGAGGATGTTGAACTCGTTGAAGTCGCCATGGATGAGCCCTGCGCGGGCAAAGCGGACAATCATATCCATCAGCTTTGAGTAGAGGGCTCCTGGCGAAGGAACATCCGCTACTTGGCGGCTGGAGGCGAGGAATGAGTGGAATGTGGATGTGATACGTGCACGTAAGCTGCTCACAGAGGGTATGCGTCGATAAACTCCATCAGGATGCAATGCCGCGCTTGGTCGACTGGCCTGGGCACCGGGAATTTATGCTCGTATAAGACCTACGCAGGGCAAGGATCAGTCCATCAGTCCATGGCCCCCCTGTTCTCAAAGATGTTTACCTTCATGAAAGCGTACTCCTTTTCCGCAGCAAGGCGCGACATATACATCCATGACGCTGACTTCCGCTTCCCCATGTAGTCTCGCTTGGCCTTGATCGCCCGGAAAGAGACACGACCGAGTCTGTGTTCCTACTCGTCAATCTAGGGAACGAGAGAGTAGAGACAGCACCAACCGATGGAGTTTCAAAACGAGCTCGTTACTGTCCTTGTCGGCAACGATGTAGATATCTGTAACAATGACTCATAAGCACACAATCTGTACTCAGCAGTGGGTGATCTACCAGACTCCTTCCCCACACCAATCTGGTTACCGACAGAATATATGGAGTCGCGCTTCGACATCGCACGCATGGCAAGGTAATCATACCCGCCGTAAGTAAGGCGATACCCATCGTCTAGAGTGGTTATTAGCTGTCAGCAAGGCGGGGACCGATGGTTAGTGGCTGCAATTTACATTTGGCATTTTGCATTCTTGCAACGAGATTTCTTTTCGCAAGTGAGCCAAGGAGCTTATTCACGCCGCCGTTCCGCAAGCCGGAGATCTTTACGATAAGTACTGTGGGCACGATCTCATGGTTCTTGGACCCCATCTCCACCTATGACCATACACGGAACTCAGTCAATAGCGCGCCGTAAGTCACAGTACAAACCGACATACCGCAGTGAGGACTCTGAACTCGTCAGAGGTGACATATCGGAGGTCTGTGGCATCTAGCTTCATGACGGAGCGGTTCGGCGAGAGAAGAGGTAAAAGTGGTGCAAAAAATTCAACCGGGCCTATGATCGGACCGTTGTTGTTTCCTCGAGTCTATATCATAATTGGCAAAGATGTACGAGCCAGCACAAGACAGCTTACCTTACCGTTGAGCGGGGAGCTGTCCCTGCCTGGGAGGGAGTGGAAAAGGAGTAGAAGATCATGTGACTGAGATCTCTCATTTCCTTGTGCGCTTATGGAACCGAGCGCCGAACGTTCTGGGTTTCAACTGCGCGACGGTATGGTGACGGCAACTCGACTTGACCTTGAAAGCTATACTTCTGTTTGTCTCTGAGGGAATTGTTTCTCACTACAGCCGTCAACACAGTCCGCTCACAATACCTCCTGTTGCTGTAGGAGGCAAGGAAGCACTGTGTCAGAGGTCTAGCCTTCAGTATTTTCAGCTTGTCGTATTCGTTCAACCCTTTCCTGGGGAACGAGGTGACCGATAGTACTCGAACGCATACTACTAAAGCCTTCAATGAAGATATCCAGGCATGTACGAGCTGCCAACAAGGTGCGTTAGTCCTCAATACAGGTTGATCCGGATCTGCTCACATGGTTTTAGGCATCCCTCGACAAGATCTCGTCTGTGGCGAACTTACAAGAACCTGTGGCTATCAGCGGTACGGAGTGAGTGATATAACCTTGGGCCTCGACCAGTCGCCCGAGAGCAAGCTCATTCGTGTCGTGGATAGGTTCTTAGTCCGAGTTGAACAAGGTTCAGCGCTGTCTTCCAGCGACCAAGATGCTATCTGGAACCTCTGGGAAGCAAATATGCGAGCAATGTAGGGTGCATCGTGAGTTGCGGTCAATGGCTGTTAACCATTTCTTGGTTTCAGGATTGAGCCATCCTCGTTCGGGTGGGATCCCCCAGAGAAGAAGCAAGAACTGTTCCACAAGGACTCGAGATATATACTGATGCTGTCTAATGACAACACGCTGCAGGCTGGAGAGGCGGGCTTGCGGCTCGCGGCGTTTACGCATTTCCGTTTCGAATTCGACCAGGATGAAGAGCTAGTCTATTGGTGAGCCTCATGTTCTGAGATACATAACCCGCGCTTACAATAGTCCGACAGTTACGAGCTGCAGGTTGCAGACAGTTTCAGACAACGCGGGTTAGGCCGCTTCCTTGTCGACAAACTGCAAACGATCGGCACGCACTGGCTTATGGAAAAGATCTTGTTGACTGTCCTCAAAGGTAAGCTTTCCATATTACATATCCATCACTCATCTGAACAGCGTGGTAGTGAACAAATCGGCTCGTGAAATGTATACCAAAGTCGGGTAAGTAGTGGAACTTTATGATCTTTATTTCGCACCGCTACAACCAGTTCGGCCCGCGGATGCAGGTTTGTCGTGGATCCTTCTTCGCCAGACGAGGACCCTGGTGTTGATTACGAGATCCTCTGCAAGATATTGTAGCATACTATATTATTCCAGTCTCTACAGATACTATTTTCTGCATATTTCCGCCTAGAAGGATTTGTTCCCATGGATTCGGATGGAATATTAATGTTATCATGTGTGCAAGGTTACTGCCGTCGAAAATGAAGCCAGGATTTCGTTGCCCTGGCTTGCCCCGACTTCCCTACACCTCCCGAGGCCACGTTTGTCAGCATGCTCCCTTGCCGCCGATCACCCACCTGCGCGATATCACTGCATTGCTCCCGAGAGCTGTTTTCCTTCAGGTATCCTTTCAAGCACTCTCACGTCCTGCACCGCATGCTCACGCGATGTTGGTGCCATTAATGGTGGACCGTTGGAGTGCGATGAGCAAGACGCTCAGGTTGTTGAGGAGATGCTCGCTTTCCCCGAGTCTGGAGACTCCGAATTCGAGTGAGTTCTGTTCCACACCTTCACTCGGGACCCCCTCGCAAAGCCTCAAGGCGATCTCGGCTTCACGGCGTGCAATTCTCAAGTCCTGTCTTTCCCCATGTATGCTTGTCCTCGGTGCTATTCTCTATGCGCGCATTCACTTGTGTTCCGCGGCATCAGTACGCAAACCCAGTCAGGCTGTGAAGTCCGTCGCTGCCGTCTCGACTTCTATAAGGTCATCGCCCCCTATTTGACAGTAGAAATGATGCAACCAAACGTACACAAGCCTTGAACACCCCTTCGTATAACTTGAACATACTACGCGCGGGTGGAGATCATTTGAACACTACCCAGCACATTTGTCACCCAATTCGTAGCTCTACCACACTTTACGCTGACAACGTCACCTCTCGCAGCGTAAACCTCCTAGGGCGAGGAAGTGGCACATCCGTTGTCCAGGTCTTGGTAACGTTCGAAGGCCTGCCGAAGACAAAAGGCGACTAGAAAGGCCAACAGCACATCATCGCCTGGATACCAAGGGTCTTCGCGAGGACCGGCTGAAGGGAAAGCTCAGACTGAGTCAAGTACAAGTTTCACCCGGTCCCATATGAGGAGTACATCCTTCGCTCTTCCAAGTTGCCATACATTTTCAGCCTTCTGACCCTACCGCTGCTGTGCCCATAGTGTCCCTGCTTGGTTCATCGACAAGAACGGCATCAGCTATGCGCTGCGCATGGAATGCCTCACTTGGCTCTTGCAGTATCTCCCAGAGGGGGGCCGCGGCTCCTAAGCATGACACGTCCAGTGATTGGTGACACGTCCAGTGATTGGTGACACGTACAGTGATTGGTTCGCCTGGGAGTGCGAAGAGTACAGTATTAGCGTGGGTGCAGGGAAACAATATATGGGGGAATGATCGCGGAATGCATTGGGCCTCCAGACCGCAGATCGCGGCAGCCCAAGGATGTGCCAAGGCGCTCTACTTCTCCCCTCGCCAACGTCTTATACAGCAGTTGCTCTACAGGAGCCCAACTTCGCAAAGTTCCACTGCGACCATGAAGAGCCGAATACATGCCTGCTCAGGCACGCCCCTACCCCATGTCAAGTCATGTGGGATCTTCCTCGTAAATAGTACCTGCGCTTGCTGAAATGACTGACCTCGAGTGCCTCCCCGACAACAATCTCGTTGCATCGACTCTTCGGTCGCGCATTACTATGTTGGCCGCATGTGTTGACAGCTGCATCGAAAGGCTGCTCATAATGGGCTGTAGTCAGGAAATCGCCGAGCCGAAGCTTGGGCTGTGGTAAAACTATTGCACTAACAGGGCCTGCCCGCACGATTCGGTGGAAGGCATCAGCTGCCGAACTCGACTCCACCGTCGCGGACGCCGCGATGCGAGGCGTGCGCATCGCGAGCCCAGCCTCAAGTCTATGCCGCATTCGACCTCGACTCGGTGTACATACAGTCATGTTTCCATACTGTTTTGTATGCGACATTCTACACCCAACTCAAAAGTTCATACGCAGTCTGGCAATAGTACCGGCACATGTACGGAAAACCACGAGCCATTAAGTTCCTACGCAATCCAGATTGGCGACGCGCAATATGCCCCACTCGCCATGTTCTACACCACAGCGCCTGGCAGGAACAGAAGGCACAATCAATGGTCGTGTCTTACCATCTTACCACCGCACACAAGGTAGTGGCTGCCGCACTGCAGCATGCTCGTCCTTAAGTATGATGGAAACCCTAACCATTCGATGACTGGTCACATTAAGCGCCCGTCGCACGTCGCGTCGGGTGAGCTGTGGGTGAATACGGACTCACCACCACGAGCTTCATCCATGCCTTCTCCGTCATCACTACGAGCTCTGCAGCGGCGGGCGTGCTCAGCCCGAAATTTACCTAGCTGCCGGAGGTACGCCTCTCATGGGCACGGTCCCCAGTATAACGAACCAACTGGCTACTTGTTCGCTGAGAAGGTATGTACGAAGTCACCCATCCTTGTTTCGCATTTCATACCAACCACCTGCCTTTTCCTCCACGCCTGCATGCAGCCACTTGCGCCGGGCCAGAAACGCAAGAAGGAGTCTTGGGAGACCGCTTGGTATATTGGGATGTATGGGACTATGGGGTTGGCAGCGGTTTTGCTATACTACAAACCGGACACCAGGTGCGTCATATCCCGCACTCTCTTCTCGGTCCCTCGATAACCATTTCCGCCGTCAATAGTATCCAATCGTGGGCGTTGAAGGAGGCCAAGGCTCGTATGGAAGCCCGTGGCCAGAACCCTGAACTCTAGACATGTCCTATCACGTTGTCACTTGTTGCATTCGGTGCACGCTCCAAATTTATTCATATCCTCTCACAACGTGTATGATTACAAGCTATGGCCAAGCCGGAAAGCGGATGTTGGAATTCTGTCATTACTTGCGTTGAAGCACGCACACTAAGGTCATCTAATCAAGTACGCGTATTGTCCCTGGACCAACCTCCATCTCATGGCAGCGTTGAAGCAAGCCAACCTGAGCCAACCCCACACACCACTACCTAGACTCTACCTGGGCTCCTCCATCCACGCCTAGCGACCTAAACTCCCCACCTCAGTGATCCGAATCGCAGTGCTTCTGATAGTCCTCTTCGGTCATTAGCTCCTCAAGCTGTGGGATGCGGTGCTCAGTAGGTTCTCATACGGCCGCCATGTGGTCACGTACCTCCTTAGGATCCGAGAGCTTGACTTTGCACAGCCAGCCTGGACGGAGGCTCGTCAGTGTTGTTCATAAGACAGAGGGGCGAGCGGGATAAGGCGTACCCTTCTCCTCAGGAGACTTGTTCAGTAACCCGGGCTGGTCGTTGAGGGTCGTGTTAATCTCCTCGACCTTTCCAGACACAGGCGCGAACTATAGTCCTCGTGTCAAAAGCTAGTTCGTAGACGTAATGACCATGCACTCACGATGTCCGACGCTGCCTTTACGCTCTCCACCGCGCCAATTTGGTCTACGCGAATCGCGGTCGGTCGGCGAAATGGGGAGATAGATGCGTAATATGAGACTTACCACCCTGAACAATGTCAGAGCCCTCTTGGGGCAGCTCGACGTACACCACGTCCCCGAGACTTTTTTGGGCGTAGTCCGTGATAGACACGGTGCCGATCTGGGTCTGGTTATCGTATACGACCGCTTCGTGGTCCTCAGTATACCTCTTCGCTGGGGACACGTCAGAACTTGTACGCTCACATGCGGACAGGACGGGTTGGACTCAACTGATAAAGGTGCGGACGAAGGCGGTCGGGCCCACAACGCGCGCCGCAGGGGTCGCAGTGCGTGCGGCACGCAGAACGGATGAATGGGAACGGGAAGCCTGGCGAATAGCAGAAAACATTTCGGCACTGGCACTAGTCTGTGAGCAAGTTGCACACCGTCCGATAACGCAGGGAGTAAGAGAGGCGACGAAGCGAGGGGCGAGGGGATAGACGCAAGGAGACGGGGCTCCGTTCGCCAGGTCTCGGACCACGGCTATCGCGCTTCCCCTTATGGCTGGCCCGTTACGTCAAGTTCGTCCTAGACAGCGCATGGAGACCGCCCACACATGTAAAGACGTCCATGAAGAGCATATGGAATTGCACTAACATCTATGCGATAAACATGCGTGGATAAGGTACAATGGTCACGATGAAGGCCGAGTGTGCGAGCTCGAAGTCTCCTTTTGCGATGAGTGGGGAGTGGGATTACAAGCACAAACATTAACGACGGGACTAAATACGATGATGACAATGCAGGTAGATGGATCATGCGGTCTCAAGGATTTTGGTGATAATACCAGTGCCAATGGTCTTGCCACCCTCCCGAAGCGTGAACCTGAGTTGATGTCAGCTCAAGCGCCTCTAACAAGAACACATATTGAGACTTACCGAGAACCGACCTCGCCCGCGACATCGTGGTGCAACGAGCAAACCATTTCAACGTTGTCGCCAGGCATGACCATCTTCTCCTCAGCATCAGCGGTGCCCTCTGGCCACGACAACCGCGTACTAATGTCGGCGGTACGGAGGAAGAGTTGAGGCGTGTAGTTGGCCATGAAAGGCGTGTAACGCCCGCCCTCATCCTTTGTGAGGACGTAAATCTGGGCCTGGAACTTCTTCACGGCCTTGATCGAACCAGGGGCGACGATGACCTGACCACGCTTGATCTGCTCGCGCTTGATGCCACGGAGCAAAGCGCCCATGTTATCTCCAGCCTCACCACGGTCAAGCTCCTTGTGGAACGCCTCTGTTTGTTCTTCTGTAAGTATCGTCACGTTCGAAGCGGGCGCACAAGACGTACCGATACCAGTCAGGACCGACTTGATCTTGGTACCGAAGCCGATGATCTCGACTTCGTCACCCTTGTTGCAAACGCCACGCTCCACCTAATCCCGCAGTGAGCGATGACGTCAGAAAAAAGTGCCGGGATACCTACACGACCTGTGGCGACAGTACCACGACCAGAGATGGAGAAGACATCCTCGACAGGAAGGAGGAAAGGCTTGTCAAGGTCACCTGAACCGATGTAAGCACTCTTCCACCACCGAGTCGCATTCAAGCGACTTACGAGGGGGAATCTCGAGCCAGTGGTCGCAAGCCTTGATAAGCTCGGTGATCTTCTCGGCACCAATGGTAGGGTCGCGACCATCGAGAGCAGCAAGAGCAGAACCCATAACGATGGGTGTGTTTTCGCCGTCGAAGTTGTACGTCGAGAGGAGGTCCCGCATCTCCATGTCGACAAGCTCAAGCATCTCCTGGTCGGCGATCATGTCGACCTTGTTGATGAAGACGACGAGCTTCTTGATGCCAACCTGGCGAGCAAGCAACAGATGCTCACGAGTCTGGGGCATTTGACCGTCGGTCGCAGAGACGACGATAATAGCACCATCCATCTGTGCAGCACCAGTGATCATGTTCTTGATGTCTACAGGGAAGTTGTCTGAGGATGCGGGGTTTCTACGTCAAGGGTAAGACTCACAATCAGCGTGTCCAGGGCAGTCAATGTGGCCGTAGTGACGAGTGTCACTCTCGTACTCGACGTGGGCCGAGTTGATAGTGATACCACGAGCCTTCTCTTCAGGAGCCTTGTCAATCTGTGCGTAGTCGGTGAAGCTCGCGGCACCCTTCTCCGAGAGAACCTTGGTGATAGCGGCGGTCAGCGTGGTCTTGCCATGATCGACGTGGCCTTGGTAGAGTGAAATATAGTGAGTTATGAGCCACTCTGGGCTAAACTGATCTACCACATCCACATACCAATGGTACCAATATTCAAGTGAGGCTTCGCACGTGAGAACTTCGAAGGGGCGGCCTCAGCATACCCGCGAGAAAAGACTGGGTTGGACGATGCTAATCAACTAATTGCACGTTGCGATACCACATGAACGACAGCAACGCACTCAAGTTTCGCCCCACTGGCCTGCAGAGTGACGAAGCAGCAGGCTGGCACCTGACTGAAGTCCTCGCACAGCTGCACAGAGATTGCGTCGCTGCGACGCGTCAGGTTAAACCGTACAATGAGAAAATGAGGCTGAGCACATACCACGCGAGCTGAGGAGACGGCGGCCGATGACTCTGGAGGCGGGGAGTTGAGCCTTGAACATGATGGCGAGGAGAAGGATGCAAGGAGTACAGAAGCGAGTGACGCTGCAAAGTAGCGCACGAACCCAAAATTCGTGACCGGTCACTTTGGAGGTGCGGCACGGCTCCCTCCGGGCCCCTCGTGGCCATAGCCGCCTGCACGACTCGGACTCGGACTCGGACTCTGCGGTTACCGGCGCGTACTTATTAAGGCCAACCCATCCTCATAAACAACTCTCCTCGTCTTTGGCTCCCTCACAACCATGGCCACATCAGATAGACAAGAGCTGATACGCAGTGCAGTCTCATTTCTTTCCGACCCAAAGGTTCGTGGTGCATTATTGCAAGCTCTGGATATACGCCAAATTAAATGTAATCATTAGGCCCAAGCTGCCCCCCTCGCACAGCGTGTTCAGTTTCTCGAGGCCAAGGGGTTGACCGCACCGGAGATTGAAGAGGCTATGAGACAAGCCGGAGCCAATCACACCACCCCACCGCAAGCATATGGTCCAAGTGCGTATGCTCCCGCCTATGGACCTATGCCATATAACCCCGTTCAACCGCCGCCACCTCAATGGGATTGGAGGGACTACTTCGTGAGTCGATTTGCGTGCGCATCGTCTTCGATAACAACTATAGCTTTCTAGATTACTGCTGTTGTGTCTGGAACGATCGCGTATGGCGCTGTAGCACTGTTCCGAGTGAGTACAGACATTAAGGCATGTTGCTGCTGCCAAATGACAACGTAATTATTTCAGAAATACGTCTCTCCACACCTCAAACCTCCTTCAGCGACTGCATACGAACAGGACAAGGATGCCATGGCTGCCCAGTTCGACGCCGCCGAGGCTGTCTTGAAGGAGATTCAGGCAGAGACTGCCGCCGTCCGGACTGCTGTAGAGGAACAAAACGAGAAGGTCGCAAAGGTCACTCAAGAAGTAGAGGGTGTTGTCAAGGATATGCGGGATGGTGAGGCAAGGACAAGAGATGAGATGCGTGAGATCCGCGAAGAGGTCAATAATGTGCGCGAGATGTTACCGAAGGTGAGCTACTATCCCATCATACACGCAATTATCTCCACTGACATATATCTCAGATGATTGAAAAAAATAAGGAGAGCCATAATCAATCTCTCGCGGAACTACAGCAAGAGTTGAGATCGTTGAAAGCCCTCCTCTTGAGCCGCGGTCCAGGCATATCTACAGGACCATCGACGCCTATTGTGCCTGGGAAACCGTCAATACCCGCGTGGCAGCTGGCTGGTGGATCGACAACGCAGAGCGTCTCGACGCCTTCTACACCGGCTCCAATACTACCTTCCGCTGCCCCCTCCGTTGTCAACGGCAAGGGGAAGGAGACAGTTGTCCCAGAATCCGAGACTCCCTGACCTGTTACGTACTTGTATTTACCCACATGATTTACTTGGAACTGTTGGAACGGAAATGTCGCGATACCAGTATACTGTACATGCCACCGTCAGGCACGTACAAGAGGTGGTAGCTAGGCATAAGCGCTCTAGCGGTCACTGCAGCCAGCTGCAGCCGCTGTATTGAAGCTGAACAACTACGACTATCCTCTATACCCTCACGCTCGCCTCTCTTTGAAGCGCTACAGACAAGCAAAGCCTTCGTGGTCTCTATCGAAGGGCTATGTTCAGCAGCTGGCGACACACTGTGGAAAGTCTATCCCAGCCTCCCAAGAATCCACAGGACGCGTCGAGTACGAATGGCGAAGAGGTACCAGTACGTTCCTCAGTAGAAGGCGTCCGGTCGTCCCTCTCCTCTTCATCTCACCTCGCGGAGTCAGCATTGAGCAGCCTCAGGAAGTCCTTGGCTGCCCAGCGACCTGCAAGTCCCGGTGCCAACCACGCGCGAACGACATCTGCTTCCTCTTCCGTTGCGGAGCCTGCACCCGTGGCGTCACCAACGCCCTCTCCCAAGCCCCGCACCGGTGGACGATCGACGCTAGAGGATAGACTGCGCGCGAAGTTCGCTATTGGTGATGCGTCGAGCAGCTCTACTCCAGCGGCCTCCGCTAGGGCGTCGCCTTCCCCAGTGCCCGCGGCCGAACACCCACTCGCCATTTCCCCCAGCGAGTCCCGAGACCAAGATGTACCCGTCATGAAGGGCCCACCCAACCCCCTTTCTCCCACCTCTACCCCTCTTCCGGATTCTCCTCTTCAATCGCCGATCGTCGAGTGTGCGGACTCGTTGGATGCTCTCACTGAATCCATCGCTACCCCTGCTACTTCGTCGCTACCGCCTACGGCATCGGAGTCAGCGGTCCTCTCAAACGGCAAGGAGGAAGCTGCAACTCCGAACGAAGATAACTCCCCACCAACCGACGTCAATTCATCCGCGTCGTCAATGGCGCCGCCGTTGTCATCGTCTGAGGAGGAGCAGGTTGCACAATCCTTGCCGCCCGCGACCGAGGCCCCCCAAGTTGAAACTCAGGTCGTAGAGGACCCATCAGCGCCGGAGACGAGCCCACCGCCTGAAGCATCCGTCGCTCCGACCCCTCTTGCATCGGAGAACGAGGGTGCTACACGGCTCTCATTGGAAACTACACCGCCCTCGCCCTTGGGAGATTTACAGGCTGCTGGTACCGACTCTGCTTCAGATGCCTCATCTAATCACGTTAACCCACCCACGGAATCCGCGAACGATGCACCATTTGCTCCCCATATACCCATCGACGATGTGCATACCGGGAATGGCGACAACGTTGTCAATGGAGATGCATCTGCCGAGCCTGCCGGGGTGGTCAATGGCGGCAAGCTCCCAGAGGCCATTGAGGCTGCTTCCACCACTGGATCTGAGACGGCCCAACAGGGGACTCCGAACGGGAAGACTCCGGATGGCGTTGACGTGGAAGCACTCCAGAAGAGACTGAAGCTTGTGGAGCAGCGGTTTGCGGGTATGTTTCGCGCACCCGTCCAGGTGGTCTTCGCTCACATTCTCCTCAGATGTCTCTACCTCCTTCAAACGTCTCCAGGCGGAGAAGTTGGCTGCAGACCGCGTCTTGCGCGAGCTCACTTCAGTGGAGAGCGTAACGGAGGCCGACGCGCTACGGGACTTTCTCCAGAACATGAACTTCAAGACGGAGGTGAGTTAATTCACAATTACTCCCGCGTCTGTCCACATACCAACGGGAAAATAAGATGGCCCAAGACGAAATTCGACGTCTAAATGGCAAACTCACTCGTGAGCGTCGAGTTCGCGTTGCATATTCTACGTGCTAAGATACTCCCGTTCAGGTCAGGAAGAACGTATCGAGGAGCTTCGTGATATTCACCGTCTGGAGGCCAAGTCTCAAATAGACCAGATCGACCAGCTCAAAGCTCAAGTCGATGAAGTGGAGAAGCTACTTAAGGCTTCTCAAGGCTCGATGGCCCAGATCGAGCAGGAGTCCGCTAAACGGAGGACTGAGATCGAGAAGCTGCAGGGCGAGCTAGACAAGGCTAGGAATGAAGCGAAGGAGGAAGAGGAAAAAAGGACGAAAGCGATTGCTTTGCTGAAGACGGTCAGGCAGAAGCTCGTGAAGGCAGAGAAGGAGCGGGATGATGCGGTAAAGGATGTGGGTACGCTGAAGGAGGCGGAGAAGGCTGAACGGGAGAAAGAGAAGGCAGAGAGCGTGAGGTTGCAAGGGGAGATCGAGAAGGTGAATGTGGAGCGGGAGACGGCGATACAAGGTCTGAGAGCACAGTTCGACAAGGAGGTCGCCGCCACGAAGGAGAAGTATGAGAAGGAGCTCGCGGCGCTGCGGGGACAGTACGAGCTCGAGGCCATCACGGCAAAGGTGCGTTGTGCGTCGCCATGCCTATTGGGCGCCCCAAAGCTGAATCCTGGGCTAGACAACACACATTCGGGAAATCGAGCATAAGAAGTCGCGCATAGTCGATCTCGAGAATACCGTCAAGACCCTCTCGGCCGAGAAGGACGAGCTTTTCGATCAGGTGCAACTTCGCCAGGCGGAGACGGAGTCGTCGCAATCCCATCTCGAATCCCTTCAAGGCCAGAATAGCGAGTTGCAGTATCAACTTCGCGAAGCCAATGACCGCCTCGCGTTGCTTCAGGAGGAGTTTTTGGATGTCCGTCGTGAGCAAGAGATCAAGGTGGTGCACTCTGGACCGTCCGGGGAGGAAGTGACTCGCCTACTCGCTGCTGCCGAGTTAAAGCACGAAACGAAGCTTAACGACCTTCGGAGGAGGCTAGCCGAGGCGGAGCGCGAGCGAGACGAGGCCGAGGCAAGCTGGAGTAAGACCGTGAAGGAGCGTACGCGCGAGGTCGAGTCACTCAAGGCTGCGATCAACTCTTCGCAAAAGAGCAAGGAGGAAGAAACCGAAGGTGTACAGGTTTTAGAGCAGGAGATTGAGTCACTCAAGAGCGAGATTCGGTCTTATCAGATACAGCTTAAGGACCTCCGCTCACAACTGGAGAAGGCCGCCGAGGTTGAGGTCAGTACATCTGACATTTCGTTCGCTCCGCTGGGCATAGGCTCATACCTCATTTAGGCTACGGTAAAGGACCAGCTCGCAGGGCTCAGCGCGAAAACTGGCGATTTGCAACAATTTGTGGACGAGGGCAAGAATCGCGAGGCTCAGCTCCGCAACCAGAATAAGGCGAGTTGCCGAGTTGGCTTGCTGCGGTGGCGTACTCACGTTGAAGCCGGTCTCAGACGTTACGTGAGGAGCTTCGCAAAGTGCAATCATCCGTGGCACTCTTTGAAAAACAGCGCGGCCCAGGGGTGGGGTACTGGGCCGCGCGTAACGAGAGCACTTCCGAGCTACGCTCACCGACGTCATCCATATCCGATCTTCCTTCACGAGACGTACCAGAAAGAACAGGGACGCCGACCGCCCCGTCGTCAGACGAAGAACTCAACTTTGAATATCTTCGGAACGTCATCCTGCAATTTCTGGAACACAAAGAGATGCGGGTGAGTCCCATCCGTCGATGAGGGATGATACACAATGTTCATGGATTGTCAGCCTCACCTTGTCCGCATCTTGTCAACCATCCTCCGTTTTACTCCACAAGAGACTCGGAGACTCACCGCGAAAGTATCATCATGAGTGCATCGTGGTCGTGTGTCGTGTTAAGTAAGTATCGGACTTCGCATACCTTACAATACTGTAGATACCAAGGGCAGGGCCATGAATTATTATATCAGCGCATGGCGTCGATGCTTGCTTATACGTGCTTCTTATCAATGGACATATACGTTTCCGGGCGGCTTTATCGCAGTAATCTTGAGTATAATAAGCCGCGGTGCTGCTTAGACGCTCGTCTGGTTACGTTGACCGGAACGACCACCTTACGGCCTAGGCCTCTCTTGGACGCCTGAGGATATCGATGTCGTTGGCCGAGTTAACCAGAAATTCGTTCCAGAGTGGTATAAAGGCTGGGAAGGTGAGCAATATGGCTAGTATCGCGCTGTCTCAGAGCAGCGCTCACTCTTGAAGACCAGTGGCTCGCTCTATGCCGACTGTTCATCTTCAAGAACCTCTCGCACAATGCAATGCAAAGCGTCGAGACGGAAATAAGCAGTACGGATGTTTTGCTGCTTCCAGAGTCATTTGCTGACTAATTTAATCGGTACCAGACTCCGTTCTCGTGCTTTTCCGCGATTATCCTGGAGATCCCAACTTGCAAGAGTATCTCAAGGAAGCCATACAGGACGGACTTCTCTCGCTCCCGGTTTTCCTCTCTGCCTTCCTTCAGGCAGCGCAGTCCGCCAATTTGCATAACCCTGCGACTCTGGACATGCTATGCAGAGTCGTTCTCGACCATCATTATGCTTCTGGTCAGGCGCCTATGGGCTCCATCGTACTCATCACGGAACCGGCAACCCGGATTCTGAGTACAGCACAGTATGCCATGGGTCTCCTGCGTACCTCTTTCATGTTCCCTGAATCGCATTTTCACCAATTGACAACATCCGCTTCCGAGCTCCTGGTTCTTTTGATGTCCTGTGTATCTGATCCCACCCAGGTCTCTGCCGCCCAGACGTTACTGTTCGCCACGGAAGCTCACAACATCGTGCAAAACTTTCGTCTCTCAGGAGACGTGCGCCATGTTCTCGAACAATTCCTAATGCGGCTGGACTATGATGAAAGTTTGCCCATGGACGCACAAATGATACCTGCATTCCAGTTTGCGCTCGGCAGAACCGACACAGTCCTCGGTGCGAGCTCAGACACGGACATCGTGACTTGTAGCCTAGCTTTGACCCATTTGGTTGGTTGCCACTGCGTTGAAGGCTTGTTTGTCACTAACCCCCGCCCCCCTGGTGTAGATCTCTTGCCGCGCAAGCGATTTCGGCTCGGGTGATGGACCCCATGCCGTGGCGATCCTAGTTGCGTTGCTTCGAGGGTCATCATGGGCCCCATGGATGTTCTATGCCCAGCTGATAATCTCTGCATTGACATGCTTGGCGCAAAGCATCCTGTCCACAGGGCCAACAAGAGCCACTGCCATCTGGAGAGCTTTTACAATCGGCAGAGTAAGGCTCGGATGACGTCTTTGCGACTGTCGTCAATCCTGACTCATGCTCCAGTTACCTCACTTGCTCGCCGCCTTCCGCAAATCCGGACGCCCTGAAGCCATACCAGAATCTGAATGGGTAATGCAATGCATCCTACTTTATCTGCGGTAGCGATTGACACTCCTCAGCATTCGGCGCTGCAAGTGGCGTTGCCTCACGTCCTCCAACGCGTCGAACTATTAGAAAAGGTGGATAACAACGGACAGCCTGGAGGTTCAGATTCAGTGAGCGAGAGGTCAGCGGTGTGAGTACACGCTTCCTAACCGCCCCCCATCGAGTCGACGCTGATCAAACACTTAACAGTCAGCAGTCTTTTATGTCGGAGTTCTTGTACCAGCTCCTCTCGGTTGGGGTGGTTGAACAGGCCGTGGTAGCGACAATCAACCCTAACCTTTCGAACGACTTCCATCCCCGAGTTGCTACGGATGCACAGGAGGCGGGTGTCGATATCCCGGTAAGCGACATCCAAGATGTCCTCGCGATGCGACGACCGACAAATATGCAGGGGTATTTTGAGGCAAAACTATGCCCAGAAGCAAGTCCTGATGACATCGAAGTGCTCCTCCATCGGGCCTGGAGAGATCCGTGTTGTCATACCGCATTCGCTGAGGTGGTCGTAAAGGTATGTAATCTGTGTTTTCACGGTGGAATGCATGAATCTGCATAACTAGATGGGTACATAGCGCTTCACAATGTCCACCAAAAATCAAGATGCCGAGTCGTTGGGGCTGGTCTGTAAGGTGCTCACAAAGCACGAGATGGCACTAGACATGCTATCTCTACATGCCAAGATCTCCGACCTCGTTGCACATGCAATAGCATTTATTGAAGACTACGAGTGCGAGACAATTGGTTCGTGGGATGTCGGTTGGTTTGAGGTTTTGCAGAGTGTTGAGGTTGGAAGATAGGAGACCCGCAATCGGCTGTCAGTCACCTGGGGGATGTTGTCTTGTTCATCGAGACTACCATTGCCCATTTCAACGTAAGGTTTCTCCCCGCCGTTCATTCGATACGTATTGATTGGGCGCGGCATGCAGCTTGCATCCCTGTCATTCAAGGTCGGAGAGCGAAACGTCACCCTCGACTTCATGAGAGCCTCCGGGTTTCATACGCGTCCCACCGAACTAAAAGGAGACGAGATTCCTGCCTTTACCTCCTGGATAAAAGCGTTGTTTGATCCTGGGAGCGAGGGCATTGAAGATACGATACTCAGGTCTGTCAAGTTTTCTCCTTTCTTACGGTGCGGAACTCAGACATACCAGAGCCACCCGTCCCAAAACGCTCCTGAAAATCGCGCCTGCTCTGTTCTCCTTTGCGATTGTCCAAACGATGGAGAGGAAAATGGATAAAGAAGTACTCAACAATGGACTGTCCTATTTCCTTGGCCCTCTTCTCAACTGGACACTTGCTGGCGTCGTTCGATTCTTACTGACGGACATCCAACGTCGAAGGTGAGTGGGACATACAATTACATCTGCTATCTAATGAGAGATTGGTATTCAGTTACAACGCTCCGGTACATCTTGAAGTATTGAAGACCCTTCTAACCTCCTCCTCCTGTCCTCGGGCAGTGCTGATGTTGTCCGCACCCAATGTCCTCCGCTTGTTCCCCGACCCGTTTCCGCAGCATAGCAAAAGAGTACTCCAAGCTTTCGACCCAAGGCCTATTAGGCAAGCAGCGCGGCAGGCACTCAGTCTTCCAGCCGAAGGTTCGTCATTTTCTGCGCAGCCAAGTAGGCCCGCTAAGGCAACGGGCATATCCAGCTATCCCAGTAGAAATGGAGCCCTCGACACAATGGTCGCATCAAATCCACCAACAGGTCTCCAACGCGCTCAGCGCTGCACGGTCCGGGCGCGCCCCCGCGCTCGACATCGACCGCTGTCTACTCCTGTGCCCGCCCACGAAGTTCCTCGGGGCCCTTTGGGCATATCTCCGGCACACGGCAACGATGGCTGACATGGAGGCCCCGCGCCGGCTGGCGACCTTCGTGCTCACGATCCCCCGCGCCCCCCGCTCGCCGCCGCTCCTACCGATCTTCCTACACCTCGTTCTTCCTTCGCTCGTCGTGTCCGCGGATCAGACAACCGGGGTTGAGCACGCGACGACCGTGGAATTCCTGGTGGCGGTTATCTCCTCGTCGCTGACCGCTGCGCTGCACCTCGAGTGGGCGTTGCTCACGACGTGCGGAGAAGAACGCTTCGTGCTCGGGCAGTCCGTCACATCGATAGCGCGGCGGCTCGCGGGGGATCTGAAGAAGCGAGGGACAGGCACGACTGCCGGGATAGTATTGCAGCGGCTGACGGCGATGCAGCCCTTCGTGGCCAACTTCCCCACGTTCAACACTGAGGTGTAAGGTACCGGAGAGGTTTTTGTTCAAGATGTCCATACAGTATATGTATATGTAGTGCGGAGCGTGCGGTATCCGAAGATTGCAAAGCGGTACACTCATGAGTAGGGTAAGAAGGGCGTAATGAGAGACAGATTAGACAATAAATATATAGGAATGACAGGTGTTTAAACGTCAGTTGGTGGGGGAGCTACCGAAGGTGTCAGCGTCATCGTCATGTGAAGGACTGGGACGGGTAGAACAGACTTACGACAACAAGCATTTTCTGAAGGGTCGCAGACTTGGTCTGCCGGGCACATAATGAGGCACGACGATTCCGCCGATGTCTGGGAAGGAATGGGTTCTCAGCTTCTGCACCGGGCAGATTCAGATAGATATACCCTCAAATGTTCCTCCGGCGGAGAGTTGCGAGGGTGGTGATACTCGGGCTGGATCGTGCTTGAATGGACGCCGCGGTCATGCAGTACCTTCCTGATTTGTGCAGCGACAGGCATAAAGTCGTGCTTACGCGAGGCCATGACGTGCACGGAGGCCACAAGCTTGTTCTCGGACAGCTGCCAGATATGGAGTTCATGCACTGACAGTACTCCGTCCACAGCGAGAATCGCATCGCGAGTCTCTTCCAACGAAACCGTCGCAGGGACGCCCTGTAACAGGATGAACGCAGTGCTTCGTACTAAAATAGCAAGGTCAGCCTCACTGCTCGGTATCATTTCCTTAAAGTTAAACTCACCGAGAGGAAGGGCTGAAGAGAAGATAATGACCGTGATCACCAAACTGACAATCGGGTCGAAGTAGAATTTCCAGCTCAAGCTCGTGAGCCAAATGATAAGGCCCGTCGAGATGACGCCGACGTTCCCCAACGCGTCACCCATGACATGCAGGATCAACGCACGCATATTCATCGACCCGTGAGAGTGGCCATGGCCACCGTGACGACCATGCCCATGGCCGGCATCCGCGTGGGGTGAGGGTGGTGAAGAGCGCCCCGAGTCGACGTCATTTGACAAGAGAGGCGTCGACTCGGTAAAAATCTGCCTCTCCTCGGTGGATGCATCGTCAAGGGCGCTCTCGTCGCGGACTCCGTTGCCGTGTACACGTTCCGCCTGGGTCCGCGATCTCACGCGGGAGCGGGACGGAGACGGCGAACGTGCTCGTGCGACGTCCTGCGCAGCTTGAACGAAAGATGCACGGGTCGCAGCTGGGTGGCCGTACAGCGAGGAGTACGAGGCGGATCGCTCGCGGGACTTTGACCGAGCCGGTATGGGAGATGAGGGGGTGGCACGGGGGGTAACTTGCCCGTCCTCTAATCCGGAATGAATGCTGGGCGGTTTGGACACCGAAGGGAACTCTTTTGCATGCTTGTGATCATGGTCATGTCCATGTTCTGACATACAAACGCAAGTGAGGGTGGGAAGACATAAGCGAGACGTGCCGTAAACGTACCATGGAACAAGAACAGTCCCACGATGTTCGAGGCCAACCCGAGTGAGCCAACCAAAACGACGAGACGAGGGTTTGAGATCTCTGTTAATAGCCGATGTCTAAATAGGAGACCTGGACAAGCTGTTTGGGTACATACCTGGTGTACTGAAGAACCTTTCTATGGCTTCGAGGAAGATGGAGAAGCAGAGGGCTAAGAGGAAGACACCATTGACGAGCGCAGCGAGAATCTCGGCTCTATGCCAACCATAGGAATAACGAGAGTCGATATGTGTTTGGTTCGTGAGCTACGGAAGGCTAGGTGTGCATGCGTGAAACAGGAGGAAGTGGCGCGGTAAGGACATACCTTGATCGCATAGAGCGCAACCACCAAGCTCAAAACATCGCTGAGAGCGTATGGTCAGACGACCACCCAAACGTTCTGAGCAGCTCGCGGAGATTAAGGACGCACTTGAGCATATGAAAGCTGTCTGCGACAAGGGCGAGGGAGCCCACAGCATAACCTGAAGCACATGGCCGTCAGCGAGAAGCGTGGGTGCAGAGCGGAAGCCACAACGCACCGACGATGAGTTCAGTAAAGAAGAAGCAAACGTCGATTACAAGCAGAAGTATGATGCGTGTTTCGCGAGACATCATGGATGCACGCACGCACTCTGTGCGCTGTGGGCAGAAGGAAGTCGGGGTCGGGAGGGTCAGCGGACGGGTAATGGCAAGCGACTGAGTCCCAAAAGTTACCTTAACTTATTCCCCCGTCCTCCCACGTGCTCCGATCCCCGCACCTCCGATAAGATAAGATTGAATCATCTTTCCCCAACCTCCTTCCATTCACAGACTATTCCACACTCCCTTTTCCTGGCACAGTGACGAGTGGCCTCGGCACCGCCTGTGTTCAGTACACACGTCGTCCAGGGCCTATGCCGCTTGATTGATCACCGCTGGTGAGGGGGTCTGCTTGGCAATGGCCGCGTGCTGGAGCAAATAATGATACCAAAACTTGTGAGAAGAGTGCGCACCCCTCTGCTCACGTCCTTTGTACCCGAATCCTTTTTAGCCCTACTTAACGAGTCATCGCAGATCATGAGTTGGTGAATATTGTTTTTGGGCATGCTGCTGTACTCATGAATGAAACGAGCTTCGCCTTTTACTTGTGGTGAGCATTCTTACAAACAGAGGCAGGCATTATGTCTCGAGTCGGAATGCTGTTAAAGTTCAAGACACTGAATCCGTCTCGGTACAATCTCAACGTTGCCCTTGGCCTGTTCAATCTCGGTTTACCAGACACGGCCGCTGAACTTGGTAGGCTATTACGGTGTCACGTGACTGAACGAGTTTTGGCATGTTTGGCAAGAGCCCCGAGCAGCTCGTCCAAAATTGCCGAGTCCTCTGTCTGCATCAGCTACGTTCTGATACTCGTCTTCTCACTCTCTGCCCCTTACCTTCGCTCCAACCGCTTCCTTGACACCTCTTTGAAGCGTGTGCTCCCCCAAAATGGCCGCTGCAACTTCCATGGCGGCAGCACTCGCTGCAACGCTCCCTACACCCCAAGCCGCCCCTGCGCCAAGCGTACCTACTTATGAAGCCATCCCTGCTTCAATGGCGAAGGTGATCGATATTGAAGCTGAGATAGCGATTACGAGTGTGCAACTGGATGCGATGGTGAGTTACTGCTTCATACCCGCGGCCATCATCTCTCTCCGCTGTGCGGTTACGCATTCGGCTCTTTGCGCAATGCGCATCGAGGCGAAGTGTTCCGGACGAGCGTCCCAGGCTACCGGGCGCATGTCCACGCACATGAGCTGCTTCTCCTCAGCGACACGGATGTCCTATGTCGGTATGATTTTCCCGTGCGTCTCATGGGCAAAACTTCCGGGGTTATGGCTACAATATTGCGCTTGTGCCGATGGGATTGTTTCTTTTCCTCATTCATCTCCTCCGGGCCCGCTGCGCCCATCACCCTTTCTACCGCTGGGTAATCTCTCTGTCGTATGATTCCAGGTGGTCTCGAAGATCATCAAGCACGCAAAAGAGGCTCCAGGATCATCAGCCCATGGTCTCCTTCTCGGTCTAGACCTGGATGGCACCTTGGAGGTGTCCAACTCCTTCCCTCTCCCTCACCATTCCAACGATGATGATGACAAGTCCACAAAAGGCGTGGGTGAGTGCTCGTCCGTAGCCAAAATATTGAACTTTTTGTCAACGCACGGACCGTTCCCAGCGCGTTACCAGGCATCGATGCTGCGTTCGCTGAAGGAGGTTCAGGCGGATGACAGCGTGATCGGTTTCTACCAGGGCATGACCTTAGGCTCCTTTTTCAATCAAACGTTGGTTGACAGCCAAGCAATCCACCAAGAAAAGCTACGGCACGGCGGTGTCGTAATTGTGCACGGTGAGAATCTGTCCCCCCGACGTGGCCATGGGCGTGGCGGATTGACCCCGACGATTTCCTCGCCCAAACAGACATATCGCAGACCGCACGAGGCAACGCGTCTTTCCGGGCGTTCCGTTTGACGAAGCCGTTCCTAACCGCCTACAAAAAGAACAGTTTCTCAACCTCGAGGTGATTGACGTCGCCGGAGTAAGGAAATAGCGCGATGCTCACGGAGATTTGACCCACAGCTTAATTGACCATCGATTGACGTTCTCTACCATTCTGGAGGAGGTGCCGCTCAAAATTCGCACGAACGCGCTGTTGAGCTCGTTCCTCGGTTTGCTGTCTGAGGCAGCGCCCCCGTCGACCGCCCAGTCAAACCCAGCCCTCGCAACGTCATCCGCAGCCATCTCACCATCATATACGAGATTGAACCTAGGTACTGGCAACACGGCGCGGAATTTGGAGCTCGTGGTCGAGGCGCTGGACAACTACAAGACGGAGGAAGGCAACCTGGCATATTTGCAGCGGCAGATCACTCGGGAGAAGGCGAAGGCGGAGGCATGGGTGGCGAAGCGCAAGGAAGAGAACGCGACGCGGATAACGGCGGGGCTGGCGCCGCTGCCAGATGAGGACGTGAACAGGCTGTTCAAGATCCCGCCAGAGCCGAGCCGACTGGAGAGCATGCTTCTTTTGGGGCGGATTGATGCGTACGGAAAGAGCCTGGAAGAGACGGCGAGCACTGGCCTGGTCAAGATGTATGCGGCCAAGGCGAACGTGGGGAACTAAGGGGCGATGTAGATTAACTTAGCGAGTGCGCTGCTGTTGTTGTACAGTACAGTAAGTCCTGCTAGTACAGTGCGGGGCCAGGAGATGACCGGGACCGTTTGATGTATCACAGGATGAGCTCGTGGATGGCATGCGTTTGGAACGTGAAGAGACACGACGAGGAGGTGCGTCGGCCCTCAGCGCCGGGTGGGTCGAGAATGAGGGTGATGACAGCGAGCAAGCATCGAGGCCGAGATCGATGCCCATGCGGGCGGTGTGTGCAGCCGAGGGCAGGGACGCCAGGGGAAGACGCGCGGCAGAAAATTTGGGCGACGACGGACGGGATCGGGGATCTGGAGGATATTGTGACATGCGCAGCGGACGGAGGATTGGGCCTGCCGTGGGAGTCGGTCCGTTTGGGACTCGGGCTGCCCTTTATTTCCTCCGCCTGTTGCTGCCTCTCTCCTTACGTCCCCCCACCGTCCCACCTTCGCCTCCCGAGCCTCGCGCCCAACTGACGACGCAACTCGTCTGCTTGTCCGCGTCTCTCGCTTCCCTCCTTACTTAAGTCCGCTCTTTCCTTCCTTTATCCGACCAGGCCTATCCAGTCCTTCCCCAACCCTCCCTATAATCCACGGTCCCTCCTCCAGCAACGACAATGTTCTTCTCCAAGGCCATCGTTGTCCTCTCCGCCGCTCTTGCCGTCGTGGCGAGCCCCCATATGGCGCGCGGTGTCCACCACCGCGAGCTCGCCCGTCGCGCGGCGATGCCCTCCATCCCTGAGCCCGCTGAGGTTCCCCAGAGGATGCTCAAGAAGCGCGCAAGCACGAACCGCTGCCGCGTCCGCTCCACGACTGCGGCGGCTTCCTCTACGTCTGTCTCGTCCTCTCACTCAAGCGCGACCCACTCCTCAACTACTGCGCGTGTTACCTCCAGCGCTAGCTCTAGCTCCATCATCCCGCCGCAGAATGTCGAGAGTACCACCATTGTTGCTCAGCCTACCACGACGGCGCGGCCGACGACCAAGGTGAAGCCGACCACCACCGCCCAACCGACTACCACCCACAAGACGACCAGTGCAGCGGCCCCGACCACCTCGGCCTCGTCTGGTAGCTCGGCCAGCGATCCCCTTGGCATCTTGACTGGCACTCACTCCGGCGATGGTACGATCTTCATGCACGTGCTTATTTCCTCATCCTTGATCTCACCATACGCGTTTCTTTTGCAGGTACCTACTACGCGACCGGCCTCGGCTCGTGCGGTATCACTAACGCCGACAGTGACAAGATTGTCGCGGTGTCTCATCTTCTCTACGACCAGTACCCGTAAGTCTCGTCCGTCTTGTGGTGGAGGATGCCTTGTATTAACGTCACCGCAGTGGCTATACCGGCGGCAACCCCAACAACAACCCCGTCTGCAAGCGGATGATCCGGGCTACCTGTGAGTGCAACCTGTAGCATCAGATCTGCTAGTACATTTGATTTACGCAAATCCCCACCCTCAGACCAGGGCAAGTCCGTTGAGGTCATGGCCGTCGACCGCTGCACCGGTTGCGCCATGTTCGACCTCGACTTCTCCCCCAGCGCCTTCTCCGAACTCGCCGACCAGTCCATCGGCCGTCTCCACGGCGTTGAGTGGGAGTGGATCTAAACGGCCTTCTCGTCCCCAGGCCTCCCATCGCTATCCACTCTGCAATCTTGCAAGATACCACGACCTCATCATCGCTGTTCATTCATCAACATTCCCCATCTGCAAAGTTGTCGTGTTTGGCTCTTTTTATTGCGTTTTATATTCTGCCTCGTGTTGTTCTCTCGTCCCACCCTCGGCGCCAGGGGCGTCACTCGTGTTCCGACCTCTGCATGCAGGGGGTGGGGCGAGGGTCTGTGGAGGGCTGGGACATACCATGCCGTGTTGTATTGCATGCAATAACCGGGATACACGTCAATGCATCATCATGATCCTGATCCGCAGCGTAGCATATATGCATAGGTTAGTTACTCGGTACATTAGGCCTCCTACTGTATGCGCGTTGGGGCCGTGTGGAGCGCGGTTGGCGGTCGCTATTCTGGACGAGTCGCACCCGTCTGGGTCTGTAGTATTCATTCCTAAGTGTTCGGAAGCAATCAAAGAATCTCGGAGAAGCTTTGTAAAACTTCCCAGCAACATACGTGAACTCCATACGCCGGATTGGCTGTGCTGATGCGGATGTGTTCGCTTTCCCCTTCTGTCCAACTTGTGTCCAACCCTTCAGTGTCTCTGTCATCCAGCGCAGCTCTGCGGACACGTGGGCTTCGCAGCCCAGCGCTGTCGGAGGTTGAGGCAGCGGCAGCGCCGCGGCTTCACCTTGAATCCGGGACCGTCTGAAACCAATTGCTATTTTCAGTGACCGACCTGGCGAATTTCCGTTCCGCGCTAGCTTATGGCCATAGTTTCGTGGGGTCGTCCCAAACGTGAGAACGCGTTCTAATCGTCATGGACACGCTCACGTACATATTTTTGTGACTCAATACGGACTGCGTCCAGCGGGGGACGGCGGGCCAACCATACCCACGATCTGAGTCCGACGTGAAGCTACGTCGCCGTCTAAGAACAGTGCTTGGTATTTATGGGCAGCTGCTGGCAGTAAGTGGCACCGAATAGTAGTTGACGAGTTTCAGTTCTCTGGCACCTGGGCCTCGCAGCCCATTGTCCGCCACCGACGCGTCGCGATCACGTGGACCGCCATCTACACCAATGCGGCGTGATGCCCGATGGCGGGCATGCTCCCCTATCTCGTCTCTACTGAAGAACCCTACATTGACCGCACATTCGGCTAGCGTGCTTATTGAGTACCCGGCGACGGAAGTACGGAGATACGAATATTAAGTAATGCTACTCAAGAGATCTAGACTTTGACCTCAATCATGCGGCATAAGTTACACTCATCATGCACGCACCTGCACACACCTCCAGAGGATTTTCCGACGACACAGCCAAGCCCGCCCCTCGGTTGTCAGGCACACCGACTGTGGACCGCGCGACCGATCCCTGCCGATCGTTCACTGAGATCTACAGGACTCCACATGTTGGCGATCGCCACCTCGGCCTAGTGGCCCGTCTCGATGACAATGTGTCTCCGTTGTCGGCTATATACCTGACTCGGAAGTGCCGGCTGCGCCGGCGGAAACCTTGCTTGATATCAAGTCGTTTTCTGGTGTAAGTTATTCGGGTTGTTCTATGAACTCTACCATGGTTTCCAAGCGCACGGATATACACTCTATACAATATTGATCGCCCTACTAGTCAGTGGCTTGTGTCTTTCTTGCGTGGACGTCTCTTGGTCGCCGGGCGGACAGGAGAGTGGATCCGGAGCAAAGCACCGGCTCAGCGGATGAACCCAGACGCCGGCCCGGGAGAGCGCTAAGCGCAAAGAGGTTATTCTCACTCTTCGCTGAAGGGCGTGGCAATGGAATATTGACTTGAAGTGTTGAACAGAGATGAAGACTGGTGCCAGTGCTTTTCGCCGCAAGTGTCGTTGAGCTCTACATGCTGGCAATCTTTAAGTTTGCCTCCTTGGGCGCTCGGACATTTCTATATTAGGGCATTTATTTGGTCGTATTTACGATATGGGATGAAACATGCTTCAATTATGGGGGTCCGAGAAACCTTGTCAAGCAAGGTAATATAGATGTCAGCCCGTCCGACCAAACGCGTCGCCTTCACAGCATGACATCTTCGAGTGAGATGGTTTCCGTTATTAGTCTCCATTCCTGACGAGTGATACAGTGGATTGCACTTGCCACCACTCACCTTTATTCATCACGACGGGCAAAGCCTGATGGCCCAAGTGAGGAAATTTATGAGAAATGTTTGTGCCGCTTAACGTGTCCAAAGCACTTCAAGTTGTCAGAGGGCAAAGAGGACGACAAAGGCGCGAGAGGAATTCGGAACACACGTTAAGTGACTCAAAAAATTCTCCTGGATTTCTCTGCATGAACTATAAGGCTTTGCCTGCCGTGCAGGATGCTCTGTAACTTCACATTTTGGCAGGCATTTTTCTAACCTCCGGATCCGTCCAATTACGCTACCCTCAGGTATCGTACTTGGTTATCGTCACCCTGCCCCGGTCACCCGTCCACGACGTTTCTTCCGGGGGTCTTGTATTCGTGGGCAAATGTATAGCAGGAATCGCGGAGGCGAGCTTGAATCCTACGGACAAGTCTATACGTCTCTTCGGCCAGCTTGCACACGCTTCACTTTCCGCCCTCAGCGGACCCGGACTTCGGCCCCCTCGTCCCGGTGGATGCCCTCAGAGTTAACTGTGTCCGTGAACAAGGCGAAATCGACGGGGTCGTGAAGCCCAGTGAAAACTCGCATTATCTAGATATATCTACGTAAATATAAAACTATTTGCAACTATCTAAAGTGATCGGCCTCGATCCGTTCCACGCACCCGTTCGAGCGACGGCTCGATTTTGTAGGCGAGCTCTGGGCGAGCTCCTCGAAATTTGAGTCAGCCGTGTTTTTTCTCTTGGAGTTGTAACAGTTCACTCCCTCGTCCGACCGATTCGACCCACTCACCAACTCGCAAGCGCCCGACTGAAGTAAACTTGAGTAAATTCACACTTTGTCTCGTCCTTGTGATAAGCAGGCTGCCATCGCACTCGGTGCGGCCACGCAACTTGTCTCTTACCACTTCCCTCGGGCCATCCCCTGCCTGTCCGCCTCCTCGCTCTCAATGTACTCTGGCGGTCTACTATTTCGTATGAGGTATGTTTATTCCCTTACTCGAATCGAAGCTAACATGGGGGGACAGCGGCGATCCAAGTCATCCCAGCGCCGTGGAGGACCGGCGTTGATGGTGCGGAGGACGGGGGCCGACGTAGCGGCTGGCAGGGTGCGACTCGGAGTAGGAAGGATGTCGACGGAGGACTTCTCTCAACGACGAGGGTGAGAGCGCGACGCCGCCAAGCCCCATCCAGTCTTCGGGGGGCTTGGGTTGGACGGTCGGGTGAGGGCCCGAACGTTATCTGGTATGTAAGTCATGTTCCATTGATATATTACTAGTTACCCTGGCACATCGTCCGTTCGCGGGTAGGCGGTTCTCTCGAGCCGCTGGCTGCGTGTGCGCTGTGCGTACGTGTGCTGCTGCACATCTGCCGTGCCGCCAACCGGGTGTGGAGGAGGGGGGGCGAGGGCGGGTGAGGCAGTATGACGGGAGGTATGACGCACTGCCAGTCCAAATGTAGTCGAGTACCATAGGAAGCAATGAAAATACTATTTTCGAACGCATTGGCCGATTCGGAGCCCCCTGCGCCTGGAAAAGAATTGCATAGATGTAGAACAGCGTAGTTTGATCTTGACCTAGTTGGATCACTCTAGAATTCACTAAATAGACTTTTCTTCGATATATAGGACAATCCTTGATCTACATAGAACTAGGGCGTTATACGCTGATCTATCGAGGGACACATACTAAGATAGCTCTATATCATTGTATATTTTTGTAGATAGAACTAGATAGTGCGGGTTCTTACTGGGCGTGAAGGACAATGTGGTGGTGGATACTCCGGCCTCAGGCCTCGTCCCCCCGTCAATGGCAAGTACTATGACCCAGGCATACCCAGCGTGCTCTCGCTAGCGAGAATAGCCATGGACCCTGGGCGGCTTGAGAATTCGTTTCCGAGACCCCCATGGAGCATTGAAAGGCTAAACCACGGTCCACCCGGTATATCGGGGGGGTTGGGGCGAGCGGCTCATCAGCTCATTCGGGGAGCGATTTGAGATGGGTTTCGGGACATGACAACAGCTCAGGGTTTCAACCGGTGGCGATGACGATGTTCTAGCCCGGGAGGAAGTTGAGGTTACTTATACATAAGTAGTAAAACCACGCCTCGGAGATCAGATGATATATATATTAGTAGAGATCAAATCTTGGACAATCGATATTGACGCCCATGGCGGATGCCACGGGAACGTGTTCATGTCTTCCGCATCGCTGCATATCATGCACTCTCATCATATCACGACGTCTAGAGGCTTTTCCAACAGATGGGAGTGGAAGAAGCTGTTAACGCTACCGTGTTGAAGGAACTGGTCAATCGACCGCTGTCCGATATTGCCCAAGAGATCGACACCCTCCGGCAAGAGAACGCATTGCTCAAGACAGACGTTGCCTTTCTCAAGGCCAAACTCGCAATCCTCTCACCCGTGAGCATGTGGGTTGCCCCGCTCGCACAATGTTGATTAATCAACTTTTCCCTCCAACAGAAATTAGCCGTAAATGAAAGACACAATAAGATCTTACGTGCGGCAGTCAAGTTCCTCGTGGTAGAGGGTGGTGTAAGCTTCGACATAAATTGTTTATGGAGTAACTATTAACGAACAACACTGCAGTTCTTACAGCCAATCCCTAGAGCACCCTTGCATATCGTCTCATTGCCCCCAGAAGTTCTGTTGCGGATATTCAAGGCCGCCGTTCCGTGCCCCTACGAGCATGACCCCTCCGTGATGCGTCCCTGGAGTACGTGGCTGGACAACCTTCGGTTTCGCAAGGGCCTCATTCTCGTCTGCAAGACGTTCGCCGGACCCGCGACGGCAGTCTTATACGAAGATATCGTGTTCCGTCGCATGGGCCAGGTACCAGCGCTTGCCCGCACCATGTCTTCAGAAGTAGGACGCAACGTTTCGTCACTGATCCAACGTATACGAATGGACTCCTGCATCATCTGGGCCCCTTGCGCGGACGTGGTAAAGCACGACCTTCTGTTCATCTTGCGAAGATGTACAGCATTGCGGTCATTCTCGTTCCACTCGCACCCTAACTTCCCTACAACGAACTCGGCCCACGAAGATTCCCCGGTCGCATGGGACGGATTTAATCCGGCGTGGCTCTTACATGATCACACAGACGAAGTGGGCCAGTTATTCCAAGGCATTCTTTCTTCGTCCCTTCGCGAACTAGACATCTCAATGTCTTTATCCGAGACCCAGGTCGCGGAGTTCCATGAATTGTTGTCCGCCGCCAGGCTTCTTCGCATCCTCAAACTCGGCCAGATTGTTGCCCAGCCTTTCGTTCGGGACGCGTCTTCCCTCTCAATACGGACTCTGCCCCAGCTCGAGGAACTCCAAATGCACGTCGATCACCCCGGTTTCACCGCATACGTAAGCTCCCAATGGGTCCTCCCAGCTCTAACAAGGCTTATCGTGATGTACTGCGAACACCTCCCCGAGACGTTACTCAAGCAGCACGGCCGCACCGTCACCTACCTCCACATATTCCCGAAGAAGAAGGACCGCGTGTACGACTATAGTTGGGCGGCGTGCTCCATTGACCACCTGGACGCCCTCCCAGAATGGTGCCCCGTCCTGGAGCACCTCGTTTTCCCGGCAACTCGTCCAAATAACCAAGCTAACGCCATCCTCGCACGCATCCGTTCGCCGACCCTCCGCTACCTTGACATCTGGTGCCACAACTGCCGAGCGGATCGCGAATTGGTCGAGGTCGAAGCAGACGACGCGGTGGAGCACGGCCACCTTCCATCCCTCGTCAGGGTCCGCCGGCTGCGCAAGGTGCCGCGCATCGACTTGCCCGTGATATGCCACCCCTCCCTCGTGACGGGAGATGGCGTCCGCTTGTACCGCCTCCCCGGACTCTTTGTAGTCCAGACGTCCTGGTGCGTCGTCCCGGACAGCGGCTTACAGGAGGACCTCCCGTGGTTCGAGCATCTCCCGCCGGAAGATGACAACACGGAGACGTTCGTCTACGAGTCAGAGTCAGGCGAAGAGGATGAGGAGAACGAAGACGGGGACGGGGACGAAGACGAAGACGGGGACGAAGACGAAGATGGGGACGAAGACGAAGACGGGGACGAAGACGAAGACGGGGACGAAGACGAAGACGGGGACGAAGACGAAGACGGGGACGAAGACGAGGACGAAGCCTACGATCCCTCCGACAACGAGATGGAGTCCGAGGGCTCGAGCAACACCGAGGATTCCGATGCTGAGGCTGAGATCTCGGATTGGGAATTGGATATCCCCGCGCTGAAGGAAGCGCGACTGAAGGAGGTGTTTGATCGGGATACGATACTATGCATGTTCGCGGCGAGCCAAGGACGTAATGTCGATGGGCGGTTGGATGGCTCCAGTGACGGTGAAGGCGCGGCGTATGAAGATGCGGAGCCGCGGATGTCAGATTCTCCAACACCGAGGGGGGAAGCGGGGGAGCTACCATGATTACACATCCCATGGGCACACTATATAATCATACGTGCTTGTACAGTAGGATGATTGCATGCTACCCTACTGACACATGCGTGGATTCCAACCTAGACGCGAAACGACATGGGTATTCAGCGACCTTTTGCCAGTATACCTGCCCAGTACGATGCCTCTGGAGTCTCCTGGACCGCTTCGCCGACTGCGGCTTCCAGACCATCGTCCGCGTTGGGAGTTCGGTATCCTTCCGCGATGATGGTGGCGACAAGATCGAGAACCAAACGCCGCAGCGGCGATTGAGCGGGCAACTTGGCATATGGTCCAGGAAGCTTTCCGCGTGTTGGATGCGTAATAGAGAAGTACGGAAGGAGGCGGGAGCGCAGTGCTGCGGAGGTCTAAGGGTCATGAGGAAGATCAGCCCGAGGTTGTGTACGTGGAAAAGAGAAGACAAAGGATGACACGTACACTCAGTTTGAGCAGTCTGGAACGGCGATGCATGAGACGAAGGAGCAGCCGCACGATCGTCTGTGAGCATGGCAAAATGGGTCAAACGATGTGTCACAGCGCTGCAGATTACACTCACCTCTGTAGTAGCTAGCTGGCTGCTTCCGAGCTCCCAAAGCGTCCTTGGAAGTTGCAGCATCCACTCTTCTAGGTTTGTGTCCTGCTCAGAGAAGCGACCAGCTTCAAAGCTGCCCATGTACTCCGGTTCTTTGTCCAACTGGAAGGATGTCGCATTCAGCGTTCCATGGTGAAGAAGCATGTGCGACATACGAGAACTAATCTGCCGATGAAGTCGACCGTGTGTCTCTTGACAGAGGACGTCGACGAAGCCTTGATAGCGTGGTCTATAACCACGGACAAGATTGAAGCTGAATAGTCTGATCCCTCCGGGCGCCGATTATTGATCAGGGACCATAAGGTAGGTAACAGGGCGATGTACGCCTGTGGAGTTATAGGCCGCGGTATGGATTGGGAGGGAGCGGGACCTTGGCCTCGGAGTAGCTCCACTATATATGCGCCGACGCGTTCAATTGGACGGGAGTGTGCGACGGGAGTGCTCATGGCTTCCAATCGGCTACTGCATCTGGGCCGAGGGGTTTTTTGCGACGACAGCTGATGAAGGTCAGTCCTTTGGGATGCCAAAAGCAGGAATGAAGAAAGCTCGCAAAAGATGAGGTTGAGGTCTTGGAAAGCTTGCTCGACCTTGATATCCCGCCTCGCATTGGGAGCGTTGAGGGCGAATGGGAAATATGGTGAGAGGTACGATAAGATAGTCTGGAGATTTGTCTCGGCCGATTCGTGTGCTGTCCCCAACTGTGACGAATTAGACAGCTAGGTGTAGAGCGGCAGTGACAGAACGGCTACCTCAGCTGTGTCCTGCAATATCCGGCCATACAGGATGCGGCATAATCGACAAACGACTGCGATCATCTGCAACTCTGTTTCGGGCGGACTGGAGCTAGGAGAAAAGACTGTCGGAGCGCAGTCGAGCAAGGTCGACACTAACGTTGGGTGAAGTGTTCCCGCTAAATGCTGAAGACTGTTCAGGACGGCAGAGACGATATTACGGAAAACGATGACGTACGTCTGCACAGGCAATTTCGGCATCAGTTCCCGGCCCGGATTGACCTTGTTCTCGAAGGATAGCCACCATAGCATTAACGTTTGTCACGTCGTGCAACGACCAAACCAAGGAAGGAGGGTCCGCTGCCAGGGAAACTTGGCCAACGAAGTTCTCTCCGCCGTCCTCCGCGATCTCTGGTGACCATATTCTTTGATCTTCTAACTGGGGAGAGCTGCCTTTCAACGAAAATCTTGGCTGAAGAAGTGCGTTGAAAGTGTAGAAAGCTGATGTCGACGCGAAGGAAGAAGACAGGTACCACGAGGGCGTTGTCAGTCCTCCAATAGATGGATCCATGGTACCCTTCGCGTTCCATGACGATGAGACGGCATGGGCTAAGAAGGATTCGAAAGACCTGAGGACGACAAGCTTCGACTGTAATACAATATAAGGATCAGTTGTGGACGCCTCAAGATGCATAATTTAAGGCACGGCTGCTTACTGCCGGTGACAGGACAACGGTTGCGGTCGATGTCGCTTGTAATCGTCCTGTGTCTGATATGACCCTCAGCACGTTGCCGCTATAATGCTGGTTTCGACATACCGCCACCTTCCCCAAACGTCGTTCCCACGTTCAAGATGCCAAGATAACCTTCCATGACCCTCCTCCCGTGACTACCTCCCCCAGGGTGCATCCAGCCTTCTGTGACAACCTCCGGGATGTACTCAATGTATATATCCAGGAACCGGACGGCGTCAATGCGGATCTCCGGAAAGATGTGTGTCTGTGCCGACGTAGTGAAGAGAAGAAGAGTAGGGGAATGAGGCATAAGGTCGTCCTGCGTCACGATGAGATGACTGTCTAGAAAGGCACAGCGAGAGGACCACATACTCGGAGAATCTGGCGAAATAGCCACGAGAAGAATGAGAGGAGTGTTTTACGAACGTTCGCATCCTAGAGGGGGGGTAAATTGGAATATTGGCATATTTCTGCAATCCACTTGCCTCGTCACCAATCAAACGAACACAGCCATTTATCAGGGGTGTGAGGTGGGCTAGGATGAGCTGAGGATGAGTCTCCAGTAGCTCACGTAGCCCGAGGATAGCATCTTAGGGAGGTAAGCCTCTATGATGGGTTCAATGAGATGCCATATTACCTCTTCGAGTGTTAGCATTGTAATGTTTCATATGGACGAGGAGTGCACCGAACGTGAGTTTCCGCTTCGTGGTGGGAGCCTCCGCGTCTTTCTCGCCAGCAAGTTTCTGAGTGGGAAGGGCAATCGCTGGAGCTCACATGAGATACAGAAGGCGGGTATCCAGTAAACACTCACATCTCGCCTTGAACGAAGTGTCTACGACGTTACTCGGCGCTTGTTTGCCCTTTCCAAGCTTCAGTTTAGCTTTCTGGGACAAGCCGTCAGCGATTCGACATTCAATAGGGGTTATGGGGGGGATATATGCACAGTAAAGTCCGCGGCTTTATCCTTCTTCTTTTTGGTGCTTTTTGGCATGATGGTTAGTCGACGGCGACCGTTGGAACGCGGACCAAGGACTGAGGCGAGCGCTAGTGTCACCGCAAAATTGAGTGTCCGTTTTAGGCAATACGCTGGTTGGCAGACTCCACCATCGTACGTATATAGTATTTCGTGCTCTGTGGCCATCCTACCTGAATCAGAGCCTTCTGCGTTATTATAGCCTCATGTATCATAGGACGTAATCACCCTCATAGGGGCCGAAGTGCGCTTCCTCGACGCCACCGACGTTTCGGACGACCGCCCCGGTCGCCTGCAGTTTTTCACGGGTGCTCGCGTCGACGTCAACGTTCCGCTAGTTCCAGCTAACGGCCAGAAGATTTCGACGTTGGTATCGTGCACTTTAAGCCTCTAAGGTACTGACCGTACACCTGACCGCTCCGATGTTACGCCGGAGCCTAGAAATGGGAGCTCCTGTCGCCTGCCCTCCTTTCGATAAAGGACGGAAATCGCCCAAGGTACTCCAACTAGGGCGGTATTTGAGCTCGGAAGGTGAGAACGTTGGATTCGCTGTCTCTGGTTGCATGCATCATGCGTCTGATGCGTCTTGTTAGTCTGCTGTGACTTTGGACTGTCTTCCTGTCCTGCGAGGCTGCCAGTGCTCCGCCGATGACTCGCCAGGTTCCTTCTGGGTTCATCACGACTAATGGAAGGCAATTTGCGCTGGATGGGAAACCGTTTGTGAGTCTTCAGTTCGCCGGATCATTATGTATATCTGATACATGCCATGGAGTCATGTTTTCGTCGAGGCGAATTCTTACGTGCTTGTGATCCCCAAGCATTTCAAAACTTACACTCACATTCCCACCGCAGTGGCTCCCCCCTTTGACGAGCTAAGCCGACGCCACCCTTTAGTCCATGAAAGAAGCTGGTGTCAGGTTCTCCGGACATGAGTGAGGCAGAGGCAAACGTGTGATCTCGCATACCGGGACAAATTACTCATTGGTGTTCTGCTCATGTGCAGGGGTTCAATGCTATCAATGAGACGAACTTGGTAGCGCAATGGAGACGAGCCTGACTTACTATCAAGTGCGAGCATCAACACGGTGTCTTTCCACGTGCCTCTCATTCCCTGTCACAGGTTTGGAACAGCACCCAGTGGACACTCAATGAAGGGCCTCAGGGCCCGGGGTCTGCAGCGCTTAGACAATGAGTTGTAGCCTCCGCAGTAAAGCATGACATCAAGCTTATCGTCGCTTTCACTAACGACTGGTATGTCTTCTAACTTCGTAACGTAACCTGACGCTCACAGCATAACAGGGTTGGCTACGGCGTAAGTTCGCATCATAAATCGTATATAAGCGGCGCATGATGCAGGGCTCCGACCTTTACGTCAACTGGATCGCTGGCGTTGGTCAGTCGCACGATGCTTTCTTCACTGACCAACGGATAATCGCTTCTCACCGTCAGTCACTGGGGCGTTCAATACTGGCGAGACTTGCTGACGATAATCCTTGCAGAATCCTATGTGAAGATTACGTGGAACGCTACAAGAGTTCGCCTACGATTTTCGCATGGAAGCTCATGAACGAGGCTCGATGTCTCAACGATACACTCTGCGCCGGTCCGACCCGCGTTCCTGGCTCCAATACGCTCAGGACGGTATGAACAACGGTCGAACTTCGTTCGAAGTTTGTGAGGAAATGGGGCACTCATCGTTACAGCACGAAAGTGATTTTGTACAGGGACCCCGATCACCTGATCACAACTGGCGGGGAAGGCCCCTTCTTCTGGGAACGCCCGCTCAAATAGTGCGCTATTCATGCCCATGTGGATCTTCAGACTGCTCATAATCTCTCCAGTTGGTTCAACTGTACGTTGGTCAGGGATTACAACTACAGCGGACAAGGTGGGTGGGCATGAGGTTAGTGACGCTAATTTCGTTACAGTGTACAGCCGGAGAAGACTTCAATCGCGATATGCTCTTGCCAAACATCGACTTTGGAACCTACGTGCGTACTCCTCTTTCCGCCTTGGGCCGCCAGCTAATGTCATTTCATGCAGCACCTATATCCCGAGTCTTGGTATGCATATGGCCCTTGGACGACTGCCGTTCTGAACCACCATCGTATTGATAGGTACTCAGTGCTCGTGAACATTTTTGAAAGATCGATGACTTGTGACGCCGCTAACGCACATTGCCGGTAGGACCATCCGGGGTCTAACTTCACGATTGAGCGGTGGAGTTTGGAGTGGATAGACCAACGTATCCGAGGCAAGCTTTATCTGTCCTTGCACATTCTCCCTTTCAACTGACCATCCGTGTGCTAGCCCCTAACAAGGCCGACAAGCCTATCATCTTGGAGGAGTTTGGCGTTGGCGGACACCATAAGCTTATACGACCTCTGTAAGCTTGTAGCTGACCCAACTCCTGTCCAGAGAACAAGACTACCATATACCTCAAGTGGGTACAACGCGCATTAGACACGGAGCATGCGTAAGCCTGTCACGCCATACATCATACGATACATGTTGTTGACTTCACCCCCATCAGTGGGTAACTCCGCCTCTTCTTTTCTTGGGTTGGTGGCTGACCATGCGACGTCTCCCGTTGAAAATTCAGGATCATGCTATGGCAGTGGGACCAGCTAGGTCTCACTGAGGATGGCGGAAACCGCCTCATCAAGTGCGCAGACGCTATCGCAGACGGCGTAAGTGGCTACACAACCCTTGTTCCCCTAGTTTAATCTCACGAGGTTATTTTCTCCGCAGTGCAAGCTTCCCCGAACGACGGTACGTCCACGATTCGCATCTCGATCCATATCGTCTAGTCTATCTATCTGCAGATCTAAATGATCCTTTTGTCCGCCATTCTAGGCAACACTTTCTATCCTAATCAGACCCAAGTTTGGGATGTCTTCACGTAAGTCCGCCACCGTCGTCCCCAATACGCGTGCCTCGATGCTGGAGCCGCGCGGTCCGAGATCGAGGGCGGCGACATTCGAAATTCGGGATACTGATTGATCGCCGTTTTAGGGGAGCCGCGAAGATCCAGAACGCTAGAACAGGTTGAAGGAGGCGACTACGAGTACAGGAGATGACTATGTGTACACAGATGTGAAGATGCGACGGATGCGAGTATAACATATGCGACGGAAAGCAAGCATACGGAAACGACCTCCCATGACATTTCACGCATTTCCCCGGCCCAACTCCCTCCCATGCTCGCGACATGGATCCTGTCAGCAACACGGCCGTTCAATCCTTGTTCGGCATACGAAAATGGATATTACTTACCGCAGGACCGTGCGTCGAAGACCCCGCGGCTGTCCAACCCTTGAATGCGACATTGATCCCCTCCGCGACTTTGATGTTTTGGTTACAGCCACATCTGTACGGCGAGTACGGCGCACCGAAGATGTCGGATACGCGACACTTCGCGTCGTACCAGACTTTGACTCTGAAAATGCTGTTAATCGCATCCCTGGAGAGGACGAAGTGGAATGTCAATACTCACGACATCTCTACCTGCCGTATGCGTACGGGAGCGTGCCGCTCGACAGCGTACCGGTACAGCGTGCCAGACAAGACCATGAGAGTGAGGTCCTCGCCTTCTCGCATGCAGATGGTCATTCCGGGCAGAGCGTTGTTATCTCGGAGGACCTGCACCGTGACCAAGTCCGTGGTATCGTTGCGAAGGACGAGCGTGAGGTCGTGTGTCGCGGTGCTCGCGGGCATGATAGAAGGTGTCAGTTCCACAGAAGGCCACAGGCTGCGCCCCAGAGAGGGAAGATGTCGACGCGCAGAAGATGCGGAGGCATCGGGGTTTCGAGGCACCGACAGGTAGATATAGTGGTCTGGCAGAAGTTGCAAGGTTGAATGTGTGTCAAGAAGGCCTAAGGCGACAGGCCTTTGGGACGGCTTTTACAAGAAGGGATCACAATGTGTGCATTCGCGAGCGTGAGTCGAACGGCCCTATTGTGTTCTACTTGTGGTGTGGGCGTTCGAAACGCCGCATTGAGGCGACGGACTCATCCGTTGTCCCGCGAACGGTCATTTGAGCCTCCCGCAACGGGACAACGGAACAGGCAAATCGATCTTGGCGCGCGCGATGGGGCAAGAAAGAAGAAAGCGAGATACCAGGGCCAAGATACGAGATGAGCGTGCGACCCCAGGTGGCTAGCTTATTGTCTTCGGCTAGGTTCTGGGCGGGTCACAAGGAGCCTTAGGCAAACTACGTTCCACTGGGGCGCGTTCCGCCTGCATACATTATTATATACATTCCAAGGGGCCGCCCGTGCTAAGGTATGCCAGAGTGGGGATTAAGCGATGGGCGAAAACAACAGTTGATTCTGATCCTGCCAAAGTGCAGCGACATCGTGGCGTCGCCACATCAGGCAGATATTCCTGCGACGCATGCACATACAATCACCATGGAAGATCGTTCCAGGGCTTCCAACCATCCTCCACCGTCCGCTGCACGATCCTGAGGGTGTTCTTGCTGTCATCTATTCCAGAGTGATGGCGTCCCTCCAATTCCATCCCGGCACGCCTCAGCATGCCAGCCATGCCTTTCGCGTACTTCAACTCGTAGTGATGTTGGAATGCCTTTTTCACATTGATCCAGCGGTTATATGGCGCATTGAGAGCACCAGTGATGGGGTTGAGACCGATCTGGGTGCCGCTGAGGCGCAGCTGCTGAGGAAGCATTGTCTTCAAGTCCCAGTCTCCGCATGTGAGATACGCCACAGCACCAGGTTGATCCATAATGTCATGTTTCCGCAGGAATTCCTGGTACCGTTCCCACACGGAGGGGAAGGGATCTGCGGCGTCCACCGTGTTCTAGGAACACTCGTCAGTGTGGCCGGCGGAACTCGGAAGCATAAGAAGAAACCCACCTGCTCGATACCAGTCAAGTCTGTGCAGAATGAGGTCAGGGTTGGATGTTGGGTAGGCCGAACATACTCGTGAAAAGTAGCTTGTACTTTATTCTCTTCGACGTCGTAGAGGATGGTAGGGAACTCGATGATCTCGGATTCGTCCTTGGGCACGATGCGCCCGGAGTCATCGCAGGTCGCTTCGAAGTCCAATATGAGGAGATAGCGTAGCCGCATAGTTTTGCAGAGGTTTGTGGTAACTCCTGTGGACAACAAGCGGCGCAGAGACATCCTTTGCGCTGGCTGCTGTTGTGACGGACTGGATCAGGTTGACCTTGCAATTGACTCGGAGCGCGGTGTCCAGCATCCGCCATGTCATCATTTAGGCGCCACCGCCCGACAGTATGGTCATTCACTCCGGCCCCGGAGATGCGTCCACCACCCTTGGCAGCCTTGACATTTCACAGGAGCATCTGATTCGTGGCAAGATGAATAGACTAATTACACTGTACATCCAGGTCGTTCAAAGGAGAGAGCATACAAAGAGGACATAAGTCCAGGCAAAGGGTAGACTAACCCTGCCATTCACCAGGGGAGAAAAGAGCGAGGCAGGATCCTGAAGTCCATCATAAGGTCCATGCATACAAGGTCCTCGTCTTCCTCAGTATAGCCACGAATGTTCACCGTGAATTGAGCTAGATGCGGCGCGCCTGGATGAGAGCCTTCACCTTACCACAAACGGTACATGGACGTACCAGGGGGGATCTCATTGGGCAAAGTGACAGTTTGGGTAACCTTGTGATGACCCTTCTCGACTGGACACTGTATAGTCGTGTTCGCGTTGCGCCTGTGTCAAGTGGATGCCGGTAAGTTACATGTTACGAGTCAAGATAAGCAAGTCTGACGACGTACGCCTCCTCGCAGACATCGAATTCCTTGTGGAGGAGGCGGATGATGCCGGCCTTCACCGTCACGTCTGCATAGGCTCCGTCCTGCATGCGACGGCGAAATGAGGTCCCAATTTCTATTCGTGGTGTCTGCGAGGCTTACCTCTACCCGCTCCTTTGCAACGCCATCCACCGTTATCGTGAGATCCTGACCCCGCGCTGGCGGGTCGGGAGAAACTTCAATGCTGTTGATGCGAACGAGGTGGGTGTCGGTCCCTTACAGAGGCATTGAGGTTATGCGAGCGGCAACACCGACACATGATGAACATACCGCAGTCCTTCCAGTCCCACTTCTTGCCTCCGGGAACACCAGGGAACAGTACCTCCTGCTCCTGTACGGGAGAGGCCACCGTGCTGCCAACGGTTGCAACAGCCAGGAAAAGGAGACCGAAGCGAGCCATAGTGAGAGTAAAGTAGGGTATCGTCGTCGTCGTCAACAGGGAACCCGTAAGCGGCTCGTGAGGCAAGTCGCCCGAGGAAGTGAGGTGACGGCGGCCCGCCGAAGGAGTCCAGCGGGCGGCCCGTCCCTGGAGGCTGCGGAAGTCCGGCGTTCGCGGGCAAACGGCCGGCGATGGGCCGCGCGCACTGCGCGCATTGCCTTGTGCGGGACTGTATTTACGCATCCGCACTGCACCACCGACTGCGCTCCACCTCCTTCCCTTCATCTGTCCACGACTCTCTCTGAACCACCCGCATTCATTCTCTTCTTGCTTTCGCGAAGGCCTCTGTCTGCTCTCGCACCACGACCTTGACGACGATCTACCCCTAATCGCACTCGCCTGTCCCCGGAAACTTGTGTCATGAAGCCAAGAGAGTACTGTTGCTGCGCATTTCCCGTGGTCTACGCCGGGATCTATGTCGCGGTGCTGGAGCAGCTTGTCCTCGGCGTAACTGCAGGACTGGTAGCCATCTCTACCCCTAGCAGTAAGTCTCTTTGGTTCAGATGCGGTTGAACAGCCTCTGAAGAGTGCCTTTCAGTTGTAGGAGCCTCCACTCCCTCATTTGCGAAGTGGATATTCGCCATCGTCTGCTGGGCAGCCGCTGCCATGCAAATTCTCGGACTTCTCGCCGTACGCCAGGTATGTGAGTTCCTGCTTGACCGATGGAGTTGGGCTTACCGCGCTTGTCTAGGAGCGCCCCATCTTGTTCCGCCGTTACGTCACCCTCCATAGCTTGCTCACAGTGGCCGCTTTCGGTGTCGCTGCCGCCTGGCTCATCATCTCGATCACTCGTCATAACCAGGCCAAGTCCAAGTGCATTACCGACTTCTTCGCCAATACCATTTCGGCCACCAACAATGAAGGGGACACGCTGTGCAACATTTTCTCATGGGCTGACATCGGTATCATGGGCGCACTTTGGGTGCTATTCGCAATTGTCCAGGTAATGCTGCTCATTGCTTCCCTAGGCCCAGAGGTATTGACCACCGTATGTGGTGCAGTCCTACCTCTACATCGTTTTGTCGTCGTTCGGAAAGGGGCAACGCCGGGATCATACTAGGTACCACTCGCTGCAATACGACTCAAACAAGTCGGTCAACATCCCGATGGAGGATCGTGGTGCGTGGGCCTCACGCAACTCTACGGAAAACCTTGTTCAGCCTGGCGGTCACGCACGCCACGATAGTGATGCAAGCGTAGCTACCGTCATGGCCGACAAGGTGCAAGGCTATTCCGACTACCCGCCCCACGTCCCTGGCAACGCGTATACCCAGGACCCTGGTCCGACACCCCACGCATACGACAGGTACTATGATAGCTATAATGCCACGGGCGGCGTAGGCTACCCCGAACGTAGTCAGGCCCATCCCGGTGAGTCGTAGATAGGAGTACACGCGGATTCGACCTTCCCTCTCGACTGCCTCGGCAGACGTAGATGGTCTGTGCCCCCCCGTTACGCATTTGTACCTGTGTTTACCTGTCTTTCTTTCAGCGGAAGGGTCGTTCCGGCGCAAGACTCCCAGGGTGCAGCAAGGATCCGAGGACTTCAATGTATATAACAACACATACGATACTCGATACTAGTCCTATCACGCTAGTCAGTTCTTATCGCTGTCGAACTTTGGACTTTGCCACGGACTCTGTGACGATGTGTAACAAATATATGGCATTTGGCATACGACCGTTCCATGTTCGCTATACAGGTCAAATACCAGTTCCTTAAAGTATGTATTCGTGTGCGGCTTGAATCATATGCTTTCTATCATGCTACTCTCCCATGGACCAATTTTCAAGTCTACTCTGCGCTCCTCTGCGATGCGAGCCCATCGCTCTTCTCGCCCACTTTCCGTCATAACTTGGGCCCTAAAGCATGTGCTGACCTGATGGAAGGGGACGTCCCTCCGCAGCACCACCGCTTCAATAGAGTCGCAGAGGGCCCGTTCTTCATCTTTTAACGGCACCGCATACCACGCATTTATAACCTGCAGCTTAAAGATAGTCAGGGACCGCGGCAGCGCGTTTACGAAATTACTGCGGAGTTCATCCACGGTCACCAAGTGCAGTGCGAAGTATTCCAGGACGGGAAGGCTCTCCAGGGCCTGTGTGATCGCGCTGCTGGTGAGACGGCTGCATCCTAGGAGCACCAGCTTGCGAAGTCCGCGCCCGTGCGCGGTGGCCAGGGACTCCAGATGGTGGTTACGGATTTCGAAGCCGAGGCGGTGACCGAGCGCGTAGGTGAACGACTCGAGGTGCGCGTCTGGGAAGCACTCGTCCATGGTATGCCTATCGAAGAAGTTGCCCTTGATCCCATGTAGGACGACGTGGCGCAGGCGGGGCATTCTTGCGGCATCGCGGGCCTCCGCGCTGACGATGATCTCCCCGGAAAACCGGAGGGAGACCACGTCGTCTGGGCGGATACCGTCAAAGACGTCGACGCGGGTGTCAGGGTTGAGGTAAAGTTCGTAGGACGAGAGTAGTACGGCGGGCCGCGGAAACATCGCGCGCTCGAAGCCTAGAGCAAGCCGGCGGGACCCTGTGCACAGGAAAGGAAGCGGGGAGGGTTTAAATATTTGGCCGTAGGACTTGGAGCGGGGCCTCGCACTCACTGTGCAAACTCATCGTGTTCTGGAGGGTTAATGGGAGGCCTTGGCGGCACTGGAAGACCCGGAGATGGCGGAGGGACGTCATGCGACCGAGTGCGATGTGGAGGTTGGAGAGGGGGGTGTCTGGCTCGATATCTTCCTTTAGGGCCTGTCCGATCAGAGGTGTGGCCTTACACAATCGTACACTCTAACCTCACCCGATCCTTCCTCGCGGACTGGAAGACACGGCCGTCATTGGCGACGTCTGCCCACTCTATTTGCGAGGCGAGCGAAGGCTCGGCATAGAGGAGGAAGGCATTGATCTGGTGGTCGTGGAGGAGCGAGACGTAGCGGCGGTAAGTGCTTCCCGCCTCTTCTGAGAACTGCCGGCAAGTGTGAAGTAGCCGAAAGTGGGCATTGGACGGCTGCCGGTTCATGCGGACGTAACGATGCTCGGCGAGGACATGGTCGTATATCTGGAGCCTGAGCTCGGTAGGCAGAGCGAGAAGGGGGGCCATGCGGAGGCAGGGAGAGGAGCGCGGCGTGGCGGCCGAGCAAACCACTTAAATCTCGGAGGCAGAAAAGAGAGGCTCGTGCCACAGCCGGCGGAAGAGAGCAGGTGAGATCGGGAAATCGATCATGTGGTGCTAGTAAGAAACCATATATAGCAAGCTCTGGATGGCGGGGCGGGGAGAGAAGTGGGCGCCTGTTGAAGCGCTGAGGCGGCGACTCGCGATCGGAGCAGTCGCGATCGAGTTCCCTTGCTGCCCGCCGTGGAGCTCCTCGTGCGGCTCGACTCCTGGCAGTCCCAGTCCCTCTGCCTGCCCGTTCATGCATGGTCTGCCTCTCTACGCCCACTCCCACCTCGCGCTCTGACCTCTCCTTCTCGTCCCCGAGGCCTGCACGGCGCCTCGCACGGCCACCGCCGTGCAGTGCCCATCCAGTCGCCTGTCAGTGTCACAAAACACAATAGGCCCTCCACAACGTGGCAACCACCCCCGGCGTCCTCCTCCCCAGCGCATTTTTTGGCAGCCAACGCCGAGCACAAGCTGCGCACGCCGTTTCCCCACCGAAGGCTGTCACCCCCGCCCCGGGTCACATCTCTTCCCCGTGCCGCGGAGAGAACCGCTACGACAGGGAACCTCGCACTTTCGTCAGAGGCTCTCTCGGTCTGTCGACTGCCGTAAGTCGCAACGCCGCGCAACGGCCCGCCGAAGCTTGAACGAGCTTCCAACCCGAGCGATATTACCCTGTGCCTCTTTGGCGTTACCCTCCCTCTCCTTCTCGCACACTCTCCTTACATCCTATTGCCTCCGCTTCTCCTCCTTGTGCCCGCTTCTATCGCCTGCTAGCTGCCCCGCCCCCATCCCCCCTCGCACGCCGTCTGCTCTGATACCTATATCGACTCACCATGCCGGGCACGACGCAGTATGAGGTCCTCCTCGACTTTACCAACGACACGCACGATTGTGCAACGGTGCAGCTTCAGCGGGATTATGGTCGCAATACAGGCGCGATCGTCCTCCTGCACCCAGGCGAAAGCGTGACGCTTGTACTCGATGCCGGTGAGTGTATTTTCGCCGAGCCGCAGAAACGGTGACAGGCAGCACAAGCAAAAACAGGAGCGCAGAGAGCTGACGATCGCCCTCACTATTGTAGGCTCAGTGTACAAGTATGCACTCAAGACGCGTTCGAGAGTCGCGAACGTAACGTGAGTGGTGCGAGAGGTGGGTGCGGAGATTAACGCTAATCGCGCACCGCATGGCCGCACCCTCCGCCCGCGCGGTGTTTTGGCTCGTCTAGTGCACGGGCGTGGCGAGATGTCACTTGCACCGTCTCCCAGCTCTTCCCTGCTGCTGCGACACACGCCGCGACAGTGTCCTCGACCCAACCCGACCCAATACGGCCGGTACAGGGCATCACGGTCGACCAGCTCTGGCGAGACATGCGGTTCTGCATATGGAACGATGCATAGCACCGGTTCGTCGACGTAAGTGCGTGCGCGCCCATAAGCTTCTCGTGCTTACTGTCTTCCAGAGGCGATTTGTCTCAAGAGGACGCGTTCCTTTCGGGTGCCATTTCTTGCGACATCGCGTGGCGCACGGCTTAGTGTCCAGTGCTAGTCCACGCCGCTGCCTAACCACACGCCGAGGCTTCTGTGCTATCGGAGTGATTTGGGACGGGCAGGGCAGCGATGAGGGAACGTGTGCTGCGATCGCATGCGATCGCGAATGGACTGAGGCTCTCGAACGATGTTTTAGATTACTGTCCCTATAGGTTGTAATTGTCGCGGAACTGGCCGCCACGCCGTAGCCATGCGCAGGTTCCAAGGTTATTATATGCGCGAGATTAGATACCACACAGCCCGAGATGGCACTGGATAATCAAATAGAAATTGTCGTAATTGCAACAACGCTCGTTCCGCGTGTACTGTGCATTGTACCTGCGGGAAGGGGCATCATAGAACGCGAAGGAGATGGGGAAAAGGAACTGCGGCGTTATGCAGGGAGAACTGGCACTCGCACAGAGTTACAACGCCTGGGGCTCGTGTTTGCAGCGAGGCAGGAGCCCGTCTTCCCCCTCTGTGCGGGCCACATCAGCTCGATGTTGCGAGGCACGGTTCAGTTAGTGGGAATGCCGGTAGTTCGAGAACTACCAGGCCATCACAAGGCCCTCTACCGTTCTCACCAGGCCGGCGAGAGAACCAGAGAGACGGAGGACGCCAGGACGTGCTATATCGAGAGGCGCGTCCGGCACCGAGCTGATAATTAAACGCTTCCCGCTCCGAGCATTTAGAGGAAGGCCTTAGGATGTAGCGGGATCATCGTGCATCCCTATCACAGCTTTGACTGCGCCCCGGTGATCTGAGATAAGTAGCCATGACGCACGTATGCCGACAGCACGCTGCCGGGGAGAGCAACATGCCTTGAAACCATCTACACGAAATCTGGCAGATGACTTACGGTAAAAGGTATATAGCGTGAGCCCTTCTCGGCCTATTCCTGCTCCATCGAGCTGTCTGGATCACTGGCGGACGCTTTCCGTGAATGCTTATGTGCCTTTTCCTTGTCCTTGAGCGGCCAACTTGAAGGACGGCATGTGGGTCGGACCGACGTCTTTAAGGTGGGATGAGAACAACGCAATATGAATGCATGAGAGCACGGGCAATAAGACACACTTTGTATGGCGTCTTGGGATGTCATGTGCGGGGGGGCCGGAATTGAGCATCGCAAATGAGGACGGCGTCACGGCGGGATCATGTGTGCGATGCGTCCTTCGCCGAGAATCTGGACACCTAGCGGATACACTCGGGAGATATTCCAGGATAAGCAAGTAGGTGGAGCGTGTATGTAAGAAGCAGTCTTACCTTGTGAAACGTAGACCATGTGTGGTGGATGAGGCGACGAAGATCGGGGTAGTTGGCTGAATACCCGAGATTTCCGAAGACGGGTTCAGGGAAGCAGTGACCGTTTGAAGTTGTCTCGTGTGCATGTACTCCTGACTGTGAGAGAAGCTTGCTACCCTCGGACCGGATGACGGTGAATGGAACATTGTAGGTGGTCGGCATCCAAACTTTCATGGGCAGCGAAGAAGACTGGCAGCACTGGCAGGGCTATCATGACTTGAAATAGCTGTCGCCATCAGTCTAGTCGGGCCAACCACTATCCCTCGAATCGCACGTACGTACTGTTGTAGACAGTGTTTCCGTTGGTCACGGCCGAGAAAGTATTCGTGCATCGACGAACCCGGATCAGCGCCTGAGTCCTTTAGATAGGGTGGGTCAGGCTGCATAAAATCATTCAGCCTACACTGGCAGTGCCATTGGAGTGCCATTGATCGTTGAGGTAAATTCAGAACGCCCGAATGTGGAGAAAGTGACATGCCGAGGATCCAATGTATTGACCTCAACTCTGAATTATACCGGGCAAGTGAGACGAGGGAGTTGCTGAAGGTATTAGACTGAGGCGCATGTCAGAAGTTACTCGGCGCCCGGGAATGACTCGGACGATGACGATGATGACTTGGTTGGAGTTCAACTGCGCCGGGGTATCTGGAAGAAGCGATGCAGTACGATATATCTCAGCGGCCGTAGGATATTAATAATGAGGCATAGATGCTTGCGACTCGGTGGGCGTGACAGTGGCTCTTGATGACAGTCGCGCGGTGCGAGGTTGGGGGATATTGTGACGCAAATCACGTGACGTATAACGCGTCGCGACGCGTGTTGAACGTGTGATGTCATGCGCGGACGCCAGTGGGCAAGATTGTCGGCTCGAACGTCATAGGCTACGCCCATCCCGGCCCTGGGGGGGAGAAAATGAGTATAAAAACCGCCCAGCGGTGTGCACGTTCGGCCACTAACCTCGAGCTGACTATCAAATATGCAAACCGCTGCCAACATTGCACAAACCGTCAGTCTATCTTCCCGGCTTTCTCCGAGCCTCAACGTACGAGTTCATCCTGGCTCGCTCGGCGCTTGTAGGAAATGGGGGCTTTCCCCACTGTAGCCCATCCGGAGTACAAGACTCGCTCAGATGGGTCCACCATGAAAGCCCTCGCTTGGTTCGGTACTCGAGACGTCCGCCTCATCGACGCCCCTATTCCCAACATCTCCGAGCCCGACGACGTCATCCTCAAAGTCACGGGCACAACAATCTGTGGGTCTGACCTTCATCTCTTCAACGGGGAGATCGTTGCCCTCCAGAAGGGAGACATTCTCGGACATGAGGTATGCACCCTCCGTCGTTCACGGCAATGTCTTTGTCTGACATGGTGCATATAGTTCATGGGGGTCGTCGATAAGATTGGTCCTAGCGTCAAGAACCTTAAGATCGGCCAACGTGTCGTCGCCTCGTTCCAGATCGCTTGCGGCGAATGCGAATACTGCAAACAGAAGCTTTCGTCCTTCTGTGAAAGGACAAACCATTCTACGTGAGTCAATGAAGCGCATGGCAGCCAGGTGCCGTAACAACTCACCGAGAGTCACAGGCTTCAGAATGCCATGTATGGGCTCCGCGATGCAGCCTTCTTCGGATATTCGCACTTCACTGGAGGCTTTCCTGGTGGCCAGGCTGAGTACGTGCGCGTTCCCAAAGGGAATGTCAACTTGCTTTCCATTCCGGACGACGTACCCGACGAGAAGGCTTTGTATCTTTCCGACGTCTTATGCACTGCATACCACTGTGTCATGGACACAGGTGTGAACGAAGGCGACGTTGTAGGCGTCTGGGTGGGTGGTGTTTCTTTTCGTAGGGCACCGAAGAAAACGCTCATACCTGATTTGCAGGGCCTTGGTCCTATCGGCTTGTGCGTGGCGAAGTTCGCCAAGCTGAAGGGTGCCAAGCGCGTCGTTTGCGTGGACCGCGTCCCCGAGAAGCTCAAGAAAGTCGAGGAACTTGGATTCGAGACGATCGATTTTTCCCGGCATTCCGATGTTGTGAAGCGGTTCCAGGAGATCGCTCCGGGTGGCTTGGATGTCGCCTTGGATTGCGGTGAGGACTTCCAACCACCGGCCACCTTGTTGTGGACTCACGGATGGATATCGTAGGCACCTTCCATCAGCCAAAAACAATCCTCCACAAGGTCGAGAAGGCGTTGATGCTCGAAACAGATGTCTCCGAGATCGTCAACGAAATGATCATGTCCACCAGGAAGGGCGGTCGTTGCGGCCTGATCGCCGCCTACGTCGGCTACACGAACCACTTCAACATAGGTGCCCTGATGGAGAAGGGCATCCGCCTCATTGGAAATGGACAGGCACCCGTCCACAAGTGGTGGAACGAGATCTTGTACGACCTCATCATCCCTGGAAAGTTCGATCCTACGTTGTAAGCCGTCAGCTTACTTTGGGGTGAAGTTGCAAGTTCACATCGCACTGATCTCGCAACTTCGTCCATAGCATGATCTCCCACCGCGTCCCTATGGACGATTTCCCCAAGTTGTATCACGCGTTCGACAAGCGCACGGGAGGCATGGAGAAGGTCTTCGTGGAGACCCAATTCTCCAATCCGCCGTCCGCTAGATGTCCTAGGACCAGCAGAGTTGATGACTGGGCGGCCGTTTAACTGCCAATGCGTCATCGAAGTGGGCCATTGATATGAGTATCACTCTGGGTTTGCTATGGGTACGGGAGAAGTTCCATTATATCAGGCACGTGCACGAGAGTTGATGTTAGAAGAATCCTTACCCAAGTAACTACGAATAGAAGCCCTCGAAGTTTGAAATTTGATACTTAGTCGGTCGCGCGCAGCCTCGGGCCGCCCCACATCGGGACGTCAAACGTGCGTCGGATGCCGTACAAACGACCTTCCTGCAGATGTCAGACGGCCCCTGGCGGCGTCCCCATGCGCTCTTCATATATAAGAGACAGGAGACGTCGAGTAGGTCGGCACATCGCTCTTCAACCTTCAAGATCAACCACAACTTGAGCGCTAGTGGTATGAAGCTTGCCATGTTGCAGAGCGTTCTTGCGTTCCTCGGGCGATTGGCGCTGGGACACGCGAAGGCCACCGTGGGCCAGGCGATAGTGTCGCTGGAGAACTCCAATTCGCCACTGTTGCAGTATCCAACGCAGTTCACGCAGGGCATCGTGCCCAAGCAGATTCACTCCCACAATGACTGTGAGTACCTCTTCAGCATAGACTATGCCCCGGCGGCTGGCACGTAGTTGTGGTTCTGTGGCTGATGGAATGGCATGCGTGGACGCGCCCATGTGATTTGGATCGATCGTCCCAAATACGCCGACGAACGTCGGATGCAAATGCGAATGGGCAGACTGGAGGGATGTGCCGCTTTTGACTGCGCTCAGCCATGGCGTGGCAAGCGTTGAGGCGGACGTGTACCTGATCAACGGGTCGTTGTTTGTGAGTGGCATGCCTTTCGATCGGTGCCTTGTGAAATCCTGACAATGTCTGAGTAGGTTGGACACGAGACCCAAGCGTTGACGAAGGACCGCACATTCGATGCATTGTACATTCAGCCCATCCTCCAGATCTTGCGTGGTACGAACTCCAAGTCGGCCTTCACTGGGAATGGTAAGAGTGCAAAGTGAGCGACGGTTACTATTACAGTTTTCGTTGAGAGCTCACCACCGAACACCCACAGTGGAGTCTTCGACACGGACAGCGGCTTCCCTCTGCAGCTCCTGGTCGACATAAAAGGCGATGGCCCGACGTACGCACCCTAACCGTCCTCATTTCTCGTATCGCAGTAAATTTCTGACGGGTCGGGGATGCAGGACCCTACCGGCCATCGTTCAAGCCCTGCAGCCTCTCCGCGAAGCAGGATACTTGACAACGTTCGCGAATGGCACCCTGACTCAGTCCGCCGTGACTGTGATTGGCACCGGGAACACGCCGCTCGACGAGGTGAAGGCCCTCGAGCCCCGCGACTTCTTCTACGACGCGCCGCTTACGCAGCTCAACGACCCGTCCTTGAACACGACTTTCGACGCCACGATTTCGCCGCTAGCGTCCACTGACTGGGCCGGCGCCGTCGGCTGGACTGGGATAGGCAACATCAGTGAGGGACAACTCGCGAACCTGACGCAGTACATCGGGGATGCGCACGCACTGGGGATCAAGGCGAGGTTTTGGGACACGCCTGGGTGGCCGATTTTCGCGAGGGATGCAGTGTGGAAGGTGTTGGCAGAGAACGGGGCGGATTGGCTCAACGCGGATGATTTGGACGCGGCGAGCTCATTCTGAGCATTGTTTAAAACAGAGGGTAATTCGGCGGAGTTGGTTATAGAACAGTCCTCGACTTGGCCATGCTATACAGTGCACCTTGGCTCCACGTCACACCTTGAAACTTAACGAGTAGCCTACGTCATATCGGGAGAGCAGAAGGTGAGAGGAGTGTTCCAACTAATCGTGCTTAGGCGTGTTTGACAGACAAAATCTTTATCACGGGTCCAATCCTGGTCAAGAGCGAAGTTCGCCGCTGTAGTAGCAGCGGGTTTTGAGAGGAGAGTGATAAAGGGAGGCGTACCCCGGAATTAGCATTATACGATTATAGCTGGTCCCATACAATCTTGTCTACGCCGAGCTTCTCGCGTTCGAGGAATCTAAATCGCCATCGACCTGGCGTTTCCTTGCCAAGTGCACCTTGGGCGAGATGGAGCGTACTTCGCGATCCACCAGGGAGGGTCTGTCCAGCCTTCAAGCGGAGACTGTCAAAGGTGGTGGCACCCTTGACCTTCTTGTCCTTCTGCTCTTGTTTGGCTGCGATCATCTCCTTAAGGGCAAGGGGTCGGGCCAGCAAAGTGTCCTACACAAGAGGGGATCACGACGGCCGCGGATATGCGGAAGAGATGCAGGACGTACGACATGATCCTCGGTCAACTTTGTCAGCTTCGAGACCCCCTCGCTGCCACAGTACTTGAGGACCTTTTGGAGGTTCTTCCGCGTCACCGGGCGCAGCTGTCCTCCCTTCTCAACTCCAATGTGCTGTTCCCGTTTGATGACCTCGTCTATCTCCGGGATGCCAGAAGCGGCCACCTCCCTGGGACTTTGCTGGCCCACCTTCTTCCCCAGCATCTCCCATCCAATAGCACGAGCAGTCATAGCAAAGCGAAGATCCCTCGGGTTGTCCACAAGTTCAAGAATAGCGTGGGGAGCATTGTCGCCTGGACGGTTGCCATACTTGTGTATCCTGGTATAGCCTCCTGGCCGCTCCGAGTATCGCTCGGAGAGGTTGGTGAAAACCTTCGGAACTAGAGACTGGTCGAGAAGAAAACCGGAAGCTTTGCGGAGTGCAGGGAGGTTGCCCTTCTTGCCCAAGGTTATGAGCTGGGGGATTGCTTGGTTGGTAAGAAGGTTTACCACCACCCATACACGTTGAATGCTAACCTTCTCAGCTAGCCTAGCTGCGTCCCTTGCTTTCGGGAGGGTGGTCTTAATTTGCTCATGTTGTATGAGGGACGTGACAAGGTTCCTGGACGACGAAGGGATGGGCTCAGACATGACACAATTGATGACGGAGATACACACCTCAGCATAAGCATCCTATGCGAGGATGTCCTCGAGAACTTGCGGAACGCGACCCCATGCTTCATCGTGGTCAATCACAACGGTGGCAAATGCGCGTCTATGTTGTTCCCTCACGAGTCACGGGGCGCCCGAACGGTCATCAATATCTTCCGTCGGAGTTTGAAATATGTTGGCCCAAAGAGGCCACGCCGATATTCAACATTCAACTTGCAATGAGCCTATGTAGGACCGTAAATTCTTTAGTGCGTTCGAGTACTAGACGTTGTACAGAGCCTACTGGGTATACAACCCAAGAGGCTAAGAAGTCTACTGTAATGCGACATGATGTCCCAAAAAAGTTTCAAAACACGACATTCCACCGTACATTTCCACCAGAACAAAAGACTTCGAGGTGGGGACACTACATAAGTTCTCTGGTGACCACCTCTCCATTTCATCTTGCCCATGATAGCGTGATTCCGTACGATTCCGTGCTACTACACCTCTCAGTGTCCCATTGGTTTGCGGCGAACGGGTGCCTTACAGCCAGTACGCATTTCCGGAACCTGGAACGGGCACCGGTCGCCGTAAGCTCACCGAAGATGTGCAGGGATCAGGCAGTAGCCAGGCTCGCAACCACTCCTTTCTAGATTGAGTGACACTAACAGGCCTTGTAGCTGAAGTGTCGGGTGCAGGAGCAGGGGGCAGCGGTACATGACTTCATCCCTGTTCGAGCAGGGTTGATCTAGAGACTACACCACACTAGACGGTGCCTTGGAATTTAGTTGATCGCACATGTCAGACAGAAGCCTCCTTAACTGTATTGTCCTTGGTAACAAAACATCTATGCGAACCATTCGTACCCTTTCGTTACCCATGCTCTCCTGAAGAAGCCATCTTTCCCAAGTGCGGGCTTGCCTAGCCCCCAAACTCGAACCTCCATTCCCCACCGGCGAACTGTCCCGACAGGTCAACGACAAATATGTTTCCGGAATCTGGGAATGACGACTGGCGGCTGACGTCCTCCCCACATGCTCCACAGTGCGCTGTGGTCACGTACAACTGGTCGTTGTTCGGTCCTGTCGACACGAGGACAAAAATATGAGCATCGTGTATCAAACGTTGCGTAACAGTTGCCGAGGCGCAAGACTGCGGACCCGAGCGGCGACCCCACTTACCACCGAAAGTGCAAGCCGTAACGTTCAATGCCGTAGGGAAGAAGACTTCTAGATCCATATCCCCTTCCTTGGTGTACCTGATAATCCTTGACGCGCCCCACCTACATTGCAGGCGCACCATTATCAGCGTGTGCATCGCCAGGAACGTTGTTGGAGAAAGACAAACCGAGCCGACCAGACCCCACCGTCCTTATCGATGCAAAGGCCATCAGGAAAAGTTCCCTCGGGCATGCCTTGTGACAGGCAGTCGACGAAATGGCGCTTGCGTGAGACCTTCCCGTCTTCATAATCAAACGCGTATATCTTGTTCTCTCTCGAATCGGTGAAGAGCCTAAAGTTAGTGGCAGCTATCTCAGATTTGGGGACAGCGCGGCAGAAGAGGATAAGTGCCCACATGGTTTTGCCCCCGTCGGTCCAGCCCACGCCGTTGCTGTCCTGTTTGGGAGACAGGGATGTCAGCCGAGAAATACGGGGTCTAGATATGACGCACCGTGAACGGGCCGGGTTCGAGTACCTGGCACAGATCGCGGTCCGGATCATAGATGTAGAGCTGACCTGGCACGCCACGCTCTGGATTGTACAGAGTTCCCGCAACGAAACGTCCATGCCGGTCGCAGGCCCCGTCATTGAATCGGGTATACGGCTGGAAGCTCGTTGGGATTGGTCGGCTCAGGTGCTTCAGGCTCGACCCCTCGATAAGAGCAAACCCGTGGCTCGTTGCGCATGCCAACTGCCAAGTCGGCCCCGGATGTCAATGCCGACGAAACGATGCGCAACAAGTGAGTGAGTCTCTTACGCCTTTACCGTTTCGCCTGAGAGCCAAGCAGGTTACCGCAATATCAAACTGCTCGCTGGTGAGCACCCCCGTTATCTCATTGTAATGATGAACCTTTCAACACCGGCCGTCAATACACTAGGAAGGCCACAATAAGTAAGGCTCACTTTGTTCTGTTCAATATCGATGAAATGCAGGATTGAGGTCCTTGGATCGTATAGCGGACCTGTTGGGCCGCCAAGCTATTGGCATATGGTGTTAGATAGCGAGGTACCAGAACTACCTTCACCCAAAGTGCAATTCGTCCGGAGAAGAGGGTTGTCGACAACAATGCGGCGAAGGCCCATATCTATATCTTCCCGGGGGGATAGTGAAAGGATACCGAAGGGCCGAGCGCAGTGAAGTGATGCAGCAGGATGTTCCAACACAGGGGGGAATAAATACCAAACAACCTATGACGTCCAAGTCATCACAAGAACTGCGAGAAACGTAAATGACCTTTTGGGAATGCAAGGCCGCTGCTTTGATGGCCTGGACGAATTCCCCGCGATCCAGCTGTAAGCTTCACTGCTCGTTTGTCAACGAGACTAACTGTTTTGAGCATGTCCGGAACATTCGAGACTAGAGAAGCGTGCCCACGCCTTCCACCATTGAGATAATGGAGTGATGAAAAGGAAGCAGTGATTACGATTAATGGGCGGGTGTGGTACAGAGATACAAGCTACAGACTAGTGCGCTGGAAGGACTGTTAGTAGATGTGACGAACACGTTGAAGAAGCTAGTCCTTTACCTTCCGGCGTCTTGGCAATGTAGTCAATAGCTGTTAAGCGAATGCCCCGAGTCAGAAGGGTACCACATCCGGGGGATACGAGACGCATACCTTGCTGCACTGTTTTAATCTCGTCCGCCTCCTTGTCCGGAATCTCGATAGCAAACTCCTGCAATCACTTGAGTAGTTGTATGGGGGCCGACGTGTGATACAAAGCTGACCTCTTCTACGGCCATGACAACCTCCACTGCATCTAGGCTGTCGAGTCCGAGGTCCTCTGCGAACGTAGATGTTGTTGAGAGCTTTTGAACACGTCATGTCAGCATACCCACAAATGTCGACGCTACTGTCAAGGAGGAGGCAGACATACCTTCGAACCGTCGACCTTCTCAAAGCTCTTCAACACATCGAGCACACGCGCAGTGATGTCCTCTTTTGACAGGCCTGCCGCTGCAGAGTACGCTGCGCAGGGAAGGGCACGGCTGCGCGCCGCAAAGGCAAATCGAGGGGCCATAGCAGAGCGAGTTGCAACGGTGACGTTGCGAGCGGCGAAGTTACGAGTAGCGAGGCGGAACATGTCTGTAGATTTGGAAGAGAGGAGCAGTGACGCGGTAAGGACACGGTCACCAAGCTGCAACTCAAGTTGAGCTCGACTCCCTCCCCGGAAGTCGCCGACGGCTAAACTAGCCGCTCGCACCTGAGCCTCCGTGCCGGTCAAGCGCCCGGATTCGCCCCAACATTAATCTCTTTCCTTGAAATTGACCAGCATTTGGCGGCGAATCCTGTCTACGTAAACAAAACACACTCATACCTCGCTTCTTCTTTCCACCGGTGATGACTCAGACATACGAACTCGACATACACTTAGCAGAGTCGATACGTCGACGACTGTGGGGGGACTCGAACGGTGCATCGAAAGGCGCCGAAATATGATAGGAATGCGACCGACTACATGGATTGTGTTACGATGTAAAAGAATATCGTATGCAGCCCAAGAGCAGACAAATTAGTAGGTGCCAAATGGAAGAGACATACCATGCATTGATTGACCATGCTGCGCCTGGCGGTGAAGCGCAAGTTGGCAGAACGACCGAAAGATCCAGCGACGTAAGAGGTCGCCAAGCGTTTTAGGGATCGTACACAGAAGCAGAGGTCCTGGAGAGAAAGACAGGTTGAAGGGGCACCGTCTGTACGTACTCGGACATATGGTAAGTGGACGGCGCGCCCCTAGGACGGAAAGCCACTACTTCGACACCAGAAGAAAGCGTACAGACGAGATAAGTCAGAGTCTTAGGGGAAAGCGCCCGTGAGGGTGGCTGAGAGAGGGTTTCGGCATGTCCCGACAAACTGTGCAGCAGAAGTCACAGTGGCTGTCACGGCTCATACGAGCGAGTCTCCGGCCACCATTACCGACAGCAGCAAGATCGTCAAGGTGAGACTCTCAACTACGGCACTCGGCTACTTGCTAACATTGTACTTTATTCCCTAGGTTTGTCTGCCCATCGCCTACACCAACTACACGCTTTCTAAACCATCTCCACTTCATCGCGTTTCCGCACAGACCCACCATGGCCACCTTCTCCTCCACCCCCATTGTCATTGACGGCAAGGGCCATCTTCTCGGCCGACTTGCTTCGATTATCTCGAAGCAAGTCCTCAACGGCCAGAAGATTGTTGTCGTCCGGTGCGAGGAGATCAACATTTCCGGCAGTTTCTTCCGCAACAAGGTGCGTGCAGTCCGTTTTCGATACGCATGGATGAGACTTAGCTCCTTGTGCAGTTGCGGTACCATAACTTCCTCCACAAGCGTCACATTGTCAACCCGAAAAAGTCCGGTCCCTTCCACCACCGCGCACCCTCCAAGATCCTTTACCGGGCCATCCGCGGCATGGTTCCCCACAAGACTGCTCGCGGCGCGGCAGCTCTTGAGCGCCTCAAGTTGTTCGAAGGCGTTCCCCCTCCCTACGACAGGAAGAAGCGCATGGTTGTCCCTGAGGCTCTCAGGGTATTGCGGCTGAAGCCCGGCCGCAAGTACTGCACGGTCAAGGTACGTGGACGCACTGTCTTGTGGTTGGATCGATATAGAACGTGATGGTTTTCTAGCGTCTGTCCCACGAGGTTGGCTGGGGCTACAAGGACGTCGTCGACCGCTTGGAGGAGAAGAGGAAGGTCAAGGCCCAGGCTTTCCACGAGCGCAAGGTGAGGAAACTTGACTTGTTTATCTCCTCCAACAGTTCTGACTGTCACATACCCAGACCGCAGCCCTCAAGTTGCGCCAAAAGGCCCTGGTCGATGCGACACCATCGTTCGAAAAGCTCGCTCAGCTTGGCTACTAGATGGAATGATTGCATGGCTTCCTATTCCCGCTTTCGCGCTCCTCTATGATTAGTGCCATGACATACTCCATGTACTACGCCTATAGCTCTCGTATGCCTGTTTCACGGGGACGACGTTCGAATATGATACTACCGTTGCCGAGGAGGACAGCGCTACGGCCTCCGGTTAGTTGTACAACATGATCCTTATTCTGTGCGAGTGGTGAATCTCCTCCGTGGTGAATCTCCTCCGTGTGTACACTCGAGGCCAAAGCTCAAACGAGTCATTGTGGTTGTGTCGGCGCGGGCGGAGTGCGAAAAGGGAGCTCCGCGTGCGGGGAGATGCCGAGGCTGCGCCGGTCTGGGCGAGTCCTCCGCACTTGTTTGCAAGCTTTTGCTCGTCCACCTTCACATCGTCCTCCCCTGTCTTCCTCGCTCTCTCTACTCCCCGCCTCCCCCCCCCCCCTTCTCGTCCCCACCATGCCCTCCGACGCCCCCGTTCCCCGCGACGCTGGTGCGTTCTGTCTTTCGTGCGTCTCTCGTGCCCGGCTCTGATTAGTTCCACCCGTAGGCTCTGCTCCTCAGTCCCGCTCTCCCACCCCGACTGGCAACGATAGTCTCACTCTTCGTGCGCTTGTGAGCACCAAAGATGCTGGGGTCATCATTGGGAAGGCCGGTAAAAACGTCGCCGAACTTCGGGAACAGACCGGCGTCAAAGCTGGCGTCAGCAAAGTCATTCCCGGTGTTCACGAGCGGGTTCTGACCGTGACTGGCTCCGTGGAGGGTGTGGCTAAGGTGCGTCGAGACTGTTTTATGTGATCACGTGGATTCTTATGCGCATATTGCAGGCGTACTCCCTCATTGTCTCCCAACTCGTCTCCGCCAATCCTTCCTCCCCCGTCACGTCAAACTCCTCTTCACCTACTACTGCCATTCGCCTCCTTATCTCACACAACCTCATGGGCAGTGTGATTGGCAGGAACGGGTTGAAGATCAAAGCCATCCAGGACTCCTCGGGAGCGCGGATGGTCGCCTCCAAGGATATGCTTCCCCAATCTACAGAGCGTATCGTGGAAGTGCAAGGTTCCTCCGAGTCGATTGGCCGGGCCATTGAAGAAATTGGCCGCTGTCTTCTCGAGGACTGGGAACGCGGTGTTGGCACAGTGCTTTTCCACCCGGGCACGGGCGATGACCGCTCGGGCCGCCGCCCGCAGACCGGCCGGAGGAGTAACGGCGAGGGTCGCGGGCGCACATCGCCTTCCCCCAACTCGCCATCATCCCCACAGCCCACAAACCTTCGCACGCAGAATATCTCTATTCCGTCGGACATGGTCGGGTGCATCATCGGCCGGAACGGAACCAAAATTACCGAGATTCGACGACTGTCGGGCTCGAAGATCTCCATCGCGAAAGAACCGCACGATGAGACCGGCGAGCGCATGTTCACCATCGTCGGTACCCCCGAGGCCAACGAGAAGGCGCTCTTCCTCTTGTACAACCAGCTCGAGAGCGAGAAGGAGCGGAGAGTTGGTCGTGATCAGCAACAGCAGGAGGAGTTGCAGGACTAGCTGTACAATGTTTGTCAGGCGCCAACAGGCCCAGACGCTTGATTTACACACCAGGCGTTGATGAGTCAGGTTCTCGCTCGTACTCCTGACGTGCACCTCGTCGACTGGCAAGTCCCGCGATATCGGGCATTCCTCGTCTCCCCTCCCCCTTCCAATCTCCCAGTCACCAGCGCCTCACTGGAATCCCTTCGTCTCGCTCATAACCTCCTCTCTATCCTTTCCTGATCCCTGTTGTCCCCATCAAAAATAGCCGAAAACCCCCAACCGTGTACCTCCCCGATCCGAGCTCCTATCTTGACCTCTCGTGCGTTGCGTTGTCTCCCTCTCCTCCGATGTAGCACTCCCCCGCTTCGCAGGCCAACATGATGTTTTAACTCCCAGGCTCCCCCACTGACGTAACTTGGCTCTATCGTAGTGCTATCGTGCATACGCGCGCCTCATAGACAGTAAAAGTATGCGTATGTTAATCACGGTATACTGGTGCAACAAGGACATTGTTTTCGTGTGCAGTAACCCCCCACCGCTCACGATCGAGTCCGTCATGGCTTCCGCCGGCATCTACTTGTCATGTTTCTCCGAGTTTGTGCTGGAGTAGTCCGGTCGCATTTGCCGACATTACTTCGTCAAAAGTTTTAAGTTTTCGTGTTGATAGGCGCTTGCTCCTTCTCTCCTCTCTCTGTCCTGGCATGCAGCCCAGCCGCCCTCAGGCCGTCCCCGGCCAACCGTACAACTATTCTGCCCATCCTGGAGTTTCTGCAGGCAACGTCGCCGCACAAGCGTTGACTGCCGCGCTTTCCAACCCATACCAGCTCGGCGCATACGGTCAAGCATCCCACTATACCCAGGCATACGCCCAGTACTACAACCAAGCGGGCCGCTCCGTAACGGCAGAAGGATACACAATTTCTTCGACATACATCCCTGGCACCCAATACAACCAATATAGCGGTCCTCAAAACACGCGTCCCGCTGCCGGACAACATCCGCAAACGCATTCGCATGGGCATGGCCCCAGGGGTTGGTACCAGGCTGGTACCTCCCGATGCTCGAAACAGGGGTGTCCGTTCACCGGATCGGTGAAGAGCGTAGAGCTGCATATGATGGACCGCCATCTCATCTACCCGCCGGGCTGGGAACGCAGGAAGAAGAGGGACGACTGGGACGCGGACCCAAGCCTCAAAGGGTAAGTCTGTATCCGCGCGGGGCCAGCTATATGGTGCTTAATCGTGGTCGTCGGTGCGTAGGAAGCATATACCCATCCAGGGCACGAGCATACGGCTCGACACACCCGAAGCCATCGCTGTGTGGATCACGGAGCGGAAGAAGCGATTCCCGACCGCACAGAATGTGGCGGAGAAGGAGCAGAAGAAACGCGAGGCGATCGAGCGTGGCCAGCTCCCGTTCGACGGCGGGCACAGGAAGAAGCGGCAGAGGACGGACGGTGTCCCAAGTGGGCAAGCGGGGAACTTCCGAGGGCGAGGAGGCCATCGAGGTCGAGGCGGGGGGGGAGGAAGGCGGAGGGGCGGAGGAGGAGATAACGGATGGGATGGCAGGCAACCAAACGGCACCCGAACACTAGTTGCAACGACTGAGCCCTCGAATCGGCCAGCAGTACCTGCAAAACGGACACAAGACGAAGAGTCGTCTGGCACCGATCCTGACTCGGATTCCGACTCGGACGGCGCTCCTGAGGTAGTATCATCAAAAGCACCTCCAGATGTTCAGCTCCCCGATGCTGTTTTAGTGGAGGAAGACTCGGATGAAGAAGCCACCACTTCAGTTGTGGCCCCAGAGACGTGCCGTGAGCCACCGCAACCAGTCGAGAAACCTCGACCACAACGACCTCGAAAATCTCTGTACAATCCCTTCGCGCAGCGACCCTCCTTGCTTCAGAATGTGAGCAGCCCCATTCGTGACCATGCTCTGCTATGAAATACTTATCATCGCTTCCAGCTCTTACTCCCGGAGATTCGCATGACAGTGTCCAATCTATCGCAAGCAATCCGCTTTCTGGTCGACAACGACTTCCTGGACAATGTCGAGCTAAAACCTGGTCAGGCCAGCGAGCGAATGATCGAGGTCATTGGCGAGCAGCTTACACCAGCTGATGACACCAACGCCGCCGCAGACGAACCCAACTAGTCAGACGCACAAGACTCGGAGGTAGAAAAGTGAACCGGATGCTACATATCTTTCCCGTGTGGCACAGGAACCCTCGTATAGCTACACATTAGCAGTAAGCACTGTGGATAGAATATTGATGGTTCTAGCGGGTGTCATCGCTCTCGCTTCCGCCCTCCGACTCCGACTCCGAGAGCTCGCCATCCTCATCAGCATCGACCTGGAGTGTCTTCCGCTCGACCTGGAAGCCGATCTTACCCAGCTCCTCTGACACCTGGTCAGCCTTTCCGGGGGCGGTAACGACGACTGCGACAGAGGATGACGAGTCGAACAGAGGCAGGAAATACTTCTTGAGCACCGCGAGGACATCGTCTTTAGTAATCTCCTGGAACTTCTCGAGCAGGTCAATGTTGTGGTTTTGCGGGACACCCTTCAAGCCTTGGTTGATGAAGGACATAAGTGACTAGTATATCGTCAGGCCGCGAATCCTCGAGGGGAGAGAGGGAGATCGCTTACCGCCCGACCTGGCGTCGAGACGCTCTTCGCAACGCCAAACACGATGCTACTCTTTGCAGCGTCCAACACCGTCTCATCGAAGGCGATCTGTTACGTCAAAGTGGGGTAAGCGTGTATCAGCCGCATTCGTAAGAGTGCCGCGCATACCGATCCATCGGTGAGGCCCTTGATCACGCTTGCCGCTTGCTTGAACGCCTCCATGCTGTTCGAGCTCCGGTAAAGCGTGAAGCCGACGAAGCCAGCCTCAAGGTCCAGGGAACAGTGGGCACCGTACGCTAAGCCGGAGCCACGGATGTACCTCTGTAACCGCACGTCAGACAATCTCTTCCCTCTGGCGGTAACCAGGCAACGACACCTACCCAGAGGTAGCTCTCGGTGGCGTTCAGCACTTCAATCGCAACACGCATAGCCGGGTACTCGGGGTGCGACCACCCTTGGACGGCCTTCGCGGTGTGGGTCACGAATGCGCTCTCGATGGTTGGCAGACTGACGACGACTGCCCGTTCCACAGGGTTCTTTCCGACCGAGCTCAGCGTGTCCACAGCTAGGCGAAGAGGCGCTAGCTCGCTCTCCTGCAAGCAGGATAGATGTGAGTATATGCGCTGCTGCCGAAAGCGGGAAGGAGAGGAATAAGGGACGTACCGGAAGCAAATTGCTGAAGTGGCGCGACCATGTGCTCCGAGGTTCCTTGAGAGAGAGAATATCGCCGTTGACGGATATCCGGACGCCAGTCGGGTCCGCCACTATGCACAACGTAAGTCAGCTCTACCCCGAGACGGAGAGGGTAGGAACGACTCACAGTGCCGGCGGATTTCTTCCAAGTCCTTGACGACGTCAGTAGGCGACTCCTGCAGCCGCTGAACGAGCTTCGGAATATATTCGATCTGCGGGACGACGGCACCCATGCGGCTGGTTGAACTCTCGTCGTAAAGCAGCTCCGCACAGACCGAACCGAGGACGTTGTCCCCATCGCGCTTCAACTCGGGCAGAGACTGCGCAATCTTCGCGACCGTAACTTGCAGCCGATCCTTATCGAACTCGCTGCCGTACAAGAGGTCCTTCAACCAGGTGATCGCGGACTCGTACATACCGATTTCGACCTTGATGCTGACGCGCATGGTCTCCGTGAACGCGTTGTTGACACCCAGGGCGACCTCGTACGAGACGGTGTCGCTGTCGAGCCGGTGGACGACCTCTTCGTGACCCAAGCGCTCGCCGGTGTTCCTCTTGACGGGGAGGGAGAAGAACGAGGAGAGATAGGTAGACATGAGGCTGTGAAGAGGGAGTTGAGTATGACAGACGTCACTCATACTTATAAGCACTTACGGGCGGAGGCGATCAGGGAGCTTAGCCAGGGAAAAGTAAGCATGGATGGTCACGAAGTCAGACTGTCAAAGGCTGATAGTCAGTTCTCTGCGATAAACTCAACCTCAGCTGGCTTAAACTTACCTTGACGTGGTCATACTGAACAAAGAACGGCAACGGTTTGCCATCCTGCTCGATGTGCTTCGCCAACTTCGAGTTGTCGCCCTGAGCTGTTGGCGCACGACCCTTCGAGCCGTGCTGCTCCTGCACACTCTGGATGGGTATCCAAGCAATGCTCTTCACGTCAGGAACAGGGAACGACTTCAGGATATCCCTAGGGATCTCCTTCTCGTGTTCCTTCTTCGCAGCTTCCAAAGTTCGTTCGCACTCCTCGAGGCCTTTGGGACCGAGGTGCTCCTTCTGGGTAGCAATGCGAGCCTTCTCTTCCCGGTCGAGTCTGTCGGCCATCTCGCCGGAAGGACGTCCACGAACGACCACCGATGGGGGTTCAATGTAGTACCTGCAACGATGATGAATGAGCAACGTTTCATTAAACGCGAATATGAAAGAATTACTTATGCAAGAGGTCTGCCCATTGCGCGCTAGACCACTTCTTGAGCTGGGCATAGTAGTTGATCTCATCCATCGACGGTGCAAGATCGGAGCCATCCTCAGAGCCGTACAATGAGTCTGCGATCACGCTACCAGAGAAAGTATCGCCTTGCGACGACTCAAGCTTGCTGCGAAGCTGTACACATAACCGTTCAGAACCAGAGCCCGTCTTTTTCTGTTCGAGATAACTCGCACCTGACGTTCATCACGGTTGATAACCATAGCCATGCGGTCCATGTCGAGGCCCTCATATGCGATCCTCTTCAAGCTAGCCTTGAGCTTTTCGTCGAAGGTGTCAAGGAGTGCCGTAGGAATGGAGCCAACATAGATGGGCAGATCGACACGTGTTGCGCGGGTGTCCTCGCCGAAGTAAATGTACGTGCTGGGGTAAGACTCATTATCAGAAAGAGGTGTCCATGCTATCCAGAGAGTATGCCATGCCTACCAAAGAGGGTTCTCGATCTCAACGTACTCCTTGTTCAGGGGCGCCACAGGCGAAGACGTCAGATAGTAGCCAAGGATGTCAAGAGCCTTCCTCTCGAGGAATGCAGTTGGTGGCGGACCAAGGAAACCAAGCTGGAGTTCGCCGACACTCTCATCCTTTTCGGGGAACTCAACGGTTTCTTTGACGGTCTTGGTGAGAGAGTTTCGGTGGGCACTGGCGGTCTCTAGAAAAGGGCGCTTCCAGCCTTTCGGCCTGGGACCCTGGTTCTGACCGTGCTTGACGATGCTGGGCTCCACCTGGTTCTGTACAACATCCAGAAGGGAGGCGGTTCCCGATGCAAGCTTGCCAGTGACGATGAGCGTGAGGTTGTGAGGGACATAGTACGTGCCATGGTACTCGCGAACTGCAACGCCGCGTCAGACGACAGACATTTCGTATATAAATGGAAGAACGCACTCTGCTCTACGGTCAGTACGCGGAGCGCTTCCATGAGACCTCCAGTTTCACTGCGGTAGGCGCTTCCTGGAGAGTTCAACAAACGCTGCATGCTGTCCGAATTCTGAGTATCGGACAATATGCTACATTCAGTCTTGACATACCGAAGTGCCATCAAGTCTCCCGAAGTGTTCTCGCGACCCTGCATCTCGCTATATACGACACCAGAATCCTCGCCCTTTCCGTCAACATGATGAACCTCGGTTACGAAGCCTGCTTTCGTCAGGGTGGGATAGAGGATGTGATCCACATAGATCGGAAGGAGTTGTAAGAAACCCTGTTCTCCGGCAGTGGACACGGTATATGCAGTGTGGTCGGTATCTGTCCATGCGTTCGTACCGTTGGAGAAGCCGCGGTTGGCAAGGTGGTCTATAATGCCCTTGTACGGGTATTTCTCAGAACCCATAAACACGAGACTGCAATAACAGTCAGAATGTGTGTGCGGCTGTAATGCGGGCAGACATACTGTTCTAGGGTGTGCGGACAGCCGCTATCATTGAAGACTTTGGGATTTTGTAAGCACGAATCCGCCTTATGGATGGAAATGAAGCATACGTACTTTCGGTGCCAACTACGAAGTATCCATTGACAAGAGGAGCTGTTGGATGAATACATTTCATGAGAATCCATGCGCTATAGGAAGATGGCAACCGTACCGTCATAGTCTAAGTGGACGATAGACAAGCCAGAAGTGCGACTCTTCCACTTGGAGACGTGGATGTCTGCGAAGTCGAGCTTGAAGCGTTTGACCAAGTCAAAGTTTCCATGGGTCTCTACAGCATTGGCATTCTGAGAGAGGACATTGGCAAAAGCAGGCATGCTAGTGCGGAAGGAACGAGATGCAGATGGGGAGGGAAACCTGTGCAAAGGACGATGGGGAGGTGGTGTGGCGGGGAAGGTGCGTAAGAGCCTGCTTGTCTGGCTGGAAGCTGCGAAAAGACGAGAAAGCAAGCGCATCCAGCAACACCCGGCCCCAGCCAAGATCGAGATAAAAAGCCTAGTAGACCAGCAGCCGCACTACCGGGACGCCTCAGCCGGGGGTTCTGCTCAACGTCCGACGTCGTCCGCCCTGCCAGCTCAGCGCCAACTCAGCGCTCAGGCCTTGCGCCTCCCATTTCCCCCCTCACGTGCCCCGATCGTCCCCAGCACATGAGCGTCTATCTGCTCTCTCTGCCCCAACATCAGGACAACATTCACTCCGTTTCCACCGCAAATGGTCGTCCGATATCGCCTCGGGACGTGCTTTGGCGTCCCCCGCCTTTCATCTGCCAGCACAATCGATACGCGCTGAGCAGCCAACTCCCCATAAAGGCCAGCTGACTCCGGTCGGCTTCACGTCCCGCCTCGACGATCCCAAGCCCCGGCCTCAAGAAACACACAATCCTATCCAGATCTACGTGGGAGATCCATGGACGAGCCTGTGCCCAGGGTAGCTTTCCTCGGTCCACCAGGATCATATTCGCATTCGGTGAGTTCAAACCGTGCGCTCTATACGTCACCTAACCATCCCCGAGTGCGCCGTGGAGAGATTCGACGACTCTGTGCAGTACGTCGAGCAGTCGACGATCGAAGGCACGTCATTCACCACATCCACATTGCATAATACCACCTTTGTTCACATGTCTATAGAAGTCTTTCGTGCGGTATCCCCCGAGATCCCCTTTGCGGTCATCCCGCAGGAGAATACTGTCTATGGGACCGTCATTGACACCTATGATGCTCTCCGCAGCCCGGCGGCCGGGCAATCTGTATTCATTCGCGGAGAGGTCGCCATAGCCATCCAGCACTCTTTGATCGTACGACGCGGTGTCAAACTCGAAGACGTCGAGAGAGTAATTAGCCACGAACAGGTACATTGTCCCACATCCATGGCTGTGCGCGATCCTGACCTGCGTATTGGCAGGCTTTAGGCCAGTGCTCTCAATTCCTTTCAGAGCGGTTGCCCACTGCGGTTCTCATGAAAGTTCCCTCGACGTCCGCGGCTGCAAACGCCGTCGCGTGCTGCGGCGAAGGATCGGACGAGCCTGAGAGCGCCGCTATCTGCTCTGCCCACTGCGCGGACATGTTCGAAGGACTCGAAGTTCTCGAGAATGGCATTCAGAACGAACGCTGTATGTCCCTTGCAACTCACTACCAAGTTAATGCTAAACGTCTCTTCTATCTGCAGCAAATACCACTCGTTTCTACATCCTTGCGAATTCCTCAGATGCACCGCTTCCTGGTGGGAAGAAAGTGGCTCGCCATCAGCGAGCACTTGTTCGCATTGGAAATCAGTTGCGACGCCATAGAGAGGGCGATTCGCCATCCTCAACACACCTCTCGCGCATAGTGACGAGCACCCTGTTAACCACATTCGGGTGTCCGGCGATTCGCATTGATCGGAGACCGTCGTTGAACGACGTTCCGTTCGATGACGTGTATTTCGTTGAAGTAGGAGACTTGACTCCTCCTATCCCTTCCGAAGCAGCCAGCAAGAGCTGTGAGGGAGAGTGGCTCCAGCGAGTACACGATGGAATAGAAAGAGTCAATGCCACTGGAGGGGAGGCGGCAATTCTTGGTCTTTGGTAGCCATACTATCCTTACACCGGCCACATGGATCTCTATTGGACACTAGATTGATGTACATTGCATGGATACGCCGAGAACCATCGCGAACTTTCAATGCACTTAGCTAGGTTCGACGAACGTCCTTGGTGGGGAGGTTATGTCGGGGGAACAGTATGACTAAGCGCTTTGAAAGGGAATTCCCGCCTTGATGTTTGCGCGGTCCAGGGCGCTTATTCGGTGCACTCCTTGCACCTGAACCGTGCAGCCACAATGACGACTACTACTCTTACGACCAGTCTTCAGGACATCATTAGTCCGAAATTCCACCAAAACAACTTCGCTGAGGAGCTATATGTCAAGAATGAGCTCGGAATCAAACTAGACAAAGGTATGTCCCCTACACGACCTGCCTGTATGCTGTATTCTGACCATGCCCCCAGACGACCAGATATGCCGGTTGTTTCTCACACCGACTGGGTGTCCTCTTGGTCCTCTGCATTGTCCTCTCAGACACACCACTCCCTCTGTGCAGAATTTCCAGCCACCAAAGCAACTACCTACACATCCCCGCGAACGCGAACGCCTAGCGACTGTCTGTAAGCACTGGCTCCGCGGGCTATGTAAGAAGGGCGACGCATGTGAGTTCTTGCATGAGTACAACCTCCGCCGCATGCCCGAATGCTGGTGGTACGCCAAGTACGGCTACTGTTCTGCCGGCGACGAGTGTCTCTACGCCCACCCGAAGGAGCGGAGAGTGGAGTGTCCAGATTACAACAGAGGCTTCTGTAAGCTAGGTGCGTCCCATCTCCATGTCATTTTCCAATGCTTCCCCCTCCGAGCCGGACCCCGCTCCACCTGTTCTGTTTTTTGTGCTATCGCTTTGCGTTTTCCGTGACGGACGCTCATTTCCGCGTTTCTTGTGTGATATCTCCCCCTCTCCCGCCCGACACAAACACAGGCCCGAACTGCCCCCGCAAGCATGTCCGCCGGGTGGCATGTCAACTGTACCTCACCGGTTTTTGCCCTATGGGTCCCGATTGTCCTCGCGGCCAGTACGTAACCCTCCCACTCCTCGAGTGTGAACCCGCGTGTTCCTGACTTTCGCCTTATCGCCACAGCCCGAAGCCTGGGATTCCCCCGCCCAAGGCATACGAGCCGCCCGAGCCCCCGTCCGTGCGCGACCTCGGTCCGCCACCACCGGGCTACGGTCGGTACGCGGACTTCGACCGCGGAGCGGGGAGCCAGTTTCCCGGGGCACATCCGCCTGGTCTGGGCGGGTCCGGAGGGCCCCCGGGGCCGCGGAGAAACCTTGAAGACGTCGTGTGCTACAAGGTATGTAGTGTGCTGTTGTCGTGTTTGCACGTTGCGGCGCCGCTGACACGTTGCCTCGCTTCTTTTTGTTCGTTCTTTCCTGGATCTGCAGTGTGGCGAGAAGGGCCACTATGCGAACCACTGCCGGCACCATGCTCACAAGCCATACAAGCGGTAAGCCGGTGACGTGGTCGGGAGGAGACGCGAGCTCTCATGACTCGGTCGTATCATATCGTCGTGTCTGTTTGTACATAACAGTTGCGGTGTACGCTCATTAGTAATTGCATCCGTTCGTTTGCTAGCGTGTGGTTGACCCGAACCAATCCATTTACATTTAAACCGTGATAGAATGAGCTCTAGGAAAGCAAACTCTGTCCGCATTCTATACCTAAATACATTCCACTATCGCTATACATGTTGGAACAAAACCATTCCGCCAGCCGTCACGCAGCCGGCGCCGTGGACGAAACCCCGCGTAGCAAAGGAAGAAGCCCAGCAGTACGAGAGAAGAAATACACGGGTGAAGGAGGGAGTAGCAATGAGCACAGTTCTAGTTGTACAGTTGCAACACAGAAACCGAAAAGAAGTCCGCGGCACACACATAGCCGTCCGTCCATTGCGGACCCACCACCACGCACACACCCCCACATGCGTCGCGCCGCGGGCAGCGCCAGATCACAGGTGCGATCGAGTTGTTCCAGAGTGAGCCTAGTCCGCTAGATACGTATCAAGGTGAAGGGTTCAGGCCCCAGGGGGGAGGGGGCATTCAGAGGGGAGAGAGAAGGCGGATGGAACGACGTCATTGCGGGAACCCTGTCGAGACCGAATGTGCGTACGGCCTCGACCTGATCGTCGGGGATGTCCAGCTCGCGAGCGAGGCCGGCGACGACGCCGAGGTGATGTTCCCGCCAGTGATCCCTGCCATGCCCGTCGGGGAGTCAGCGGCCTCCGGGTACTGCGTGCTGTCCGGCAGCGGGGCAGCAGTGGGGTCGGGTGCCAGGGTCCCCTTGGCGAACACGCCTGCATGGGAAAAGGGGTAGAGCGGGACGCCGACCTCGAGCGGCTGCATCTGACTGGTCATCCGGACGATCTCCGTCATAAGGCCCTGCAGAAGCTTCTCTTGTCGGGCTGTTGGAGCGAAAGCGATCGTCAGCGTGCGACTCGCGTAGGGATGTCAGCAAGACTTACTGCCGATGGGCGATCGGCCGCCGTACGTGAGCATCGCGAAACTTGGTGGGGCGCCCCGTGAGTGCTGGGAACACGCTCAAGCGAACAGGAGAAGACGTACCGAAGCGCATTGATTTCCCCCCATACCGTTTGCTCACGCGCAGTGTCGCCGATCTCGATGAAGTACTTGCACAGTTGAGTTTGGACAACAGCGGCGAGGTACCAGCAAATCTAGAACGCGAAACGTGAGTCTAATGTTGATAGAGCGGCGGGAATCTCAATACTTACAGTTACGAACGGATGTAACCGGGTGATATCGAGCGATGTTTCCGACAATCGGTAGTATGCCGCCAGGATCGCCCGAGTCGCCGTTACACATCGGCTTGTTGAAACACTCCGCGGGTCCGAGAAGTTGAGGTACGGGTTGTGAAGGGTGATGGCCGCACTGGAAAACATGGCGTTCAGGAGGACGACAGTACCTGAGTAGAGACCAACGCTCACGCATGGGGTACGACATGCGCCATGTACAGATCCGTATCGAGTGAGCTGCCGTCATCAGTAACACCGAGGTGCTTGCACTCCGGCGGGAAGCTCTGTAGGAAGTCTTGCCCAACTATTCGGTCAAGGTCTTCGAACCCGGGCAGCGCGAAGGGGTTCTGGTTCTTTGAGGGAGGTGCGCTAGCACGTAAGTTGCTACGGGTGTTGTAGTCCGTCACTCTGCCGAACATCATGACAGCCTTCAGGAACAAAATGAAGGAGTCGGTGTACTGGGCCGGATGCTGGGTAAAAAGGGACTCTGAAAAGAGATCCTGAGGGTTATGGGGAACGTTGGCCTGGCGACAGAAGCTTAGACACGTGCAGTGCGGGTGAGTCAAAACGCAAAACGCTTACATCCATCTCAAAATCGGCACGGCGGAGAGGCAGCTCTGTCCCGATGTCGCGCTCGTCCACCCCATGCACCCACCCGCCAACGGATGCGATACGGTCGAACATGATAGTCATCCACCATGTTCGCCTCCTCGATTCGAGATCCTTGAAGTCTCGAGGCGGCGCCAGATATGCGCCTGGAGAAGCGGCTCCGATCGCGGAGAAGGTGCCAGGATAGTTGAGACGTAACGGCACAGCTGCGCGCGTCTGGAAGCCTGCGAAAATCCACACCTCAACCCACCGGCCCTCCTGGTAGAAGTACCAGGACAGAATGATGCATGCTTGCATGACAGGGAAGATGTCCACTCCGGTTGCCATCGTTCGGTCGATGTAGGCCCTAGTTTTGCTGACGTGTAGCTCTGCAAACTTGTCGCGTCGGGTGCCATCGGGCAGTAGTGCTATATCCTGTGACGTCCACCGAGAAGCCGAAGCACACTACGCCAGATTGTCGTCAGCCCTTATCAGGAAATCAAGGAGGGTTGCTGTGTCAAACATACTATTGCATGCAAGATGGCAGGATGTGGGTAGTTGTCATCCTTCGGGTGCAGATGCGTAGACGCTAGGAATGAAGGCCGATGCAGAACGCGTGAGCCGCACGGATCACATTTGAAGAATATGTCGATGCTGTTCCAAGCTTGTTAGACTACCACTGGTGGTCACCCGATGTCTGAACGTACTAATGGTCAAGAGTGTCCGGGTCAGGAAGATCAGGATCCCATCCAGAGAAAAGGACGTCCATGAATGGGTCCGGCACGGCTTGCGGACGTTGGTGGTTACCCTGCCTGAGTTCTGGGCTGCCCGTTGAGCCGCGAGGGTGGGAGTCGCTGCTGCCCGGGGAAAGCTCTTGGAGCACTTCTAGAGAGGCATGAGGAAGGATGATCCCGCCGCCATTCGGGCTACCGTTCCCGGACTGACCACCGTGCGACGAGCTAGAAGGGAATTGGTTGCCATTCCGCACTTGAGCTTGTCGTGAGGGCGACACAGAGCGAGAGTTGAAATTCCGCTGTTCGTTCAATTGAGCCTTGAGTTGTGCTGCGCACTGCCAGTCAGACACCACGCGACGAACAGATAGCGGCGGGGCACGGGCGCACATATTTGGTCTTCGAGCAACCGTATCCGCTCGGAGGGGTCGACGTTAGAGGCGATGGGGAGGCCCTCGACGGGGTCGTATGAGCATTGTGGTTCAGTTGGATGGCTGCGAGGACGATCATGGGGGTGTGGACATCGCTGGAAGGAACGGAAACATACGCGTAACCGACGGGGGGTGGGACGCTGATCAGAGACTGCCATTGCCTAGCGCCTTCGGTGAGCGCATGAACACCGAAACGTAATGCCTGCGGACTCACTTAACGCAAGTCCCGCAATGGGGTCGAGCCGCGTCGCATTTCTGCGCCGTCGCGTAGGTCAGCAGACACGAGCAGCGCGTGAGGCAGAGTGTACACGCACAAGTTTCCTCTTTCTACACGATAAGCAGGCCTACGACCAATGCGACGGAGACGGGGTATGGTTAGGTAGGTGTGATGCAGGCAGGATTAAGCCGACGGACCTGGTTCCTGCGGAGTGCAGGGCGCGCGGAGGTTGTTGGCGCCTTGGGCATGGCGTCGCGTCAGGGCGGCGAATGCGACGGTAGCGCGAGTGGAGGAAAAGAGGGGGACGAGGAGACTGGAATCGTAAGCTGGACGGATGGGGGCTTGGGCGATTTTCCGCGCTAGCGTATATATGAGAGGGTGGTGGGAATAGAGAAGCGCGGTCGGGAACTGGCGAGAAGGGGGATCCCGCCGGAGTACGCACCCAGAGCCTAAGACGGCGCTCGTCCACCAACGAGCGAGAATTCAGACCGCTCCTTCTCTCCACGCACGGGAATGTATATGCTGGTCGAAGCGTTTTTGATTCCCTTTCCTTCGTCACAGTCTTCCGCCCCTCTGGGAACGCACACGGTAATTCCTGCGCCTGCAGTCTACTCCGTCCGGTCCAGTACCACTGGCAGGTCTGCACGATATCAGCCCGAGCGGTCGCCAGGTTAGCTTAGGTTAGCTTCCGGGCTTCCAAGTCCGGGCCCTGGATTCGAAGGAGGACGAGTGCTGTGGAGGAGATCGGGGTCAGTGAGCGATGAGTGTGTCTAGCCGAACCGGCGGCGGCCTGTCAAAATGACGAGCGTGGCGCGGCAGCCCCCTAGGGTCCCTGGACGGGCGTGGTCTGAGACACAGAGCAGAGCGGCAGGAGGCGGCGCAAGAGAGTTGAGTTCAGCAGTGCCGGCACACCGCCATATACCCTCCCCCCCACCTCCGTAACCCGTCGTCTGGGCTCTGGAAGTACTGGTCGCTGCGGCTTCCTATCAACCACCCATGTGCGCACTCCGGCTTGATCAACACCCCGATCCGGCAATCCCTCCGCGGGGCCAATCCCTCTTCCTGTTCCCAGCCCATCTCGATTCTCCGGATCGCGACCGTTCCGATGCCACGGCCAACCCCCCCGATCCACCTGCCAGCTGGCCCAGTCATGGGCCACGGTGCAGCGAAAGCAGCCGGAATCGAAACATGGCATCGAAGGACTTTATGCTTCACCATCCAGACCCAAGCACTTGGGACTCTACTATGCGTGTTGCCAGGCTACGGTGTAGAGATAACTGCGAGGGTAACTTACAACCATCAAACCATGGGATCGTCAAGGAATCATTTCTGCGTGTTGCCGTTTACCTATTCGGTGTGGGGCCAAAGACTCTCCGTCTCAACTCGTGCTCAGGGAACCACAATCTCGTCCCGAACTCAACGTGCCGTGACCTCCACGGCACCCGTACTCGCTTTTCAGGGTGGACTCTCAAACTCAACGAGGTGGTGTCGTTGAGCGCGTATGCATCATATCCTATTCAGATGGACGGATCGGCTTTCGGTCACAGCCTCCGCATTAATCCAGAGCTCAAACCGCGACTCCACGCGCACTCCAACTGCCCTTCAATGGCACGCTGATACAGTGAACGTAGAGGAAGTGCGGACCCATGGGAAAGTGAAGGCACCGGTGTACACCCGCACGCATGGAACTTGCTTTATTTTCGGACGATCGCGCTCTGGGCCCCGAATCGGGGAAGGAAGAGTCTCCTGGGACGGGACGTCCTATCGCTTCCGGAAATCCTGGACCAATGATTGTAGTCCATACAGTGCGCGATGCGCAACAACTACACCGTTTTCAGTCAACATGTTCCCTTCTTATGACCTGTCAAAAGCGAGAACAAGGGTTTAGCAAACCCGTGTCATAATCCCACACATCAGATGAAACGGCTCACAAAATTGTTGCAACGATCCGACGCGAGTGCGGCGCGTGCCGGAACTCGGTCAAGTAGATCCCTGTAGGGTCGCCGCGGTACCGACGTGGTCCATGAATGGAAAGCAGACGGTGGATCGTGGATGTTCATACACGGTGGTTGGAACCACCGGAAGTGCGGAAAATCGTGTCCATGAGCATCGGCGGTGTGGTGCCAAACATCCAGAGCTAGACCCACCTTGCCATGTGCCCAAATTCAGGCGACCATCTGTGATTGGCACGCAGATAGACGTCCCGACGAGCGATGTTTTCGTGTGCGATACCCTGAGGAATGCAAACCGCGAACCGATGACCAGTACAGAGCCCCACGGTGGATATCAGTGACGGAATTTCAAAGCAGTCTTGGTAAACCACTCACGAGTCACTGCATGATTGATAATTCAAATCGACCATCCACAAGTCGACAGATGGTCAGTAAGGGTTGAGGTATACGTATACATAGAGGGTTGCAATGGCTACTCACTCCGGACCTTCGTCAGTGTGCCGCCAATTCAGGCTCTCGGGGACGATGTTGTCTAATGCCATGTCCATGTCTGGATGCGGGACGATTCCCGGCCCCCATCGTCCCCGATTCAGTAACACCGTTACTCCCAGAGCGGGTATTACGGAAAGAACCTACCTCTCCGAACATCTGGGTTTCAGGCAGGCACTATTTGGTCGATCAGCAGCGGGGATTGTGCCAACGACCTACTCACCTGAGTCAAAGTTTTCGTTGATGGTGAGCGCTGCGGAGGTGTGTTGGCTGCAACGTTTTCCTCGCATCAGCGTCATGTGCGAAAAGGGCACTCCTCCTGCGGCACTCCGGAGGTTCGATCCGTATAGATTTGCGGCACATACATGAACAGGTATAGCACCCCAACCTGAAGGCAAAAACGACAATGTCAGCAGGATTCGATCGCGGATAATGTGATCATGAATGCCCTGCGTCAGCAGGCTCCCGATGGAGATCAAGCAAGCCTGCTGTCAACCCGCGACACTTGGATTCAAGGTCGGGAGTTGGAAGGGACGCGGCGATGTCGAGAAGCTCTTGGATAACACGTCGTCGCCCGGGCGCACGCAGTTACCAGAAACAGATAGAAAACTGATGATGACCTGGACGCCTCGCAACCCTGGTTCGATCTGGCCCACCACCTCGTCAGTCACAAGATGGCATCCTTTGCTCCTGCGCGCGAGAGTGAACGTCTTCTGCCAGCCCATGAATGAGTGTTGACGGAAAGATGGAAGGAGGATGGCAATACAAGGAAACCACTGGTCTACCACTACTTGAGCCTGGCTCTGGGGTGATCGCCTATCTCCACCAGATAAGCTCAAGATTGTAGACTACCCCTGCGATAGGGTTATGATCTCATCATTGCGCAAACGCCTTGCCTAGTGTAGGGCAGCGGCGACCCTCATCACGAGAGAATCGTCTCTGCACATGGAGATGGTGGGAACACTGGTGGGACACGAATGGTAACGGTTTCGTGTAAGAACGGCACTGGAATGATCATGATTCCGCCGGCTCAGAGTTATTGCGTGGTCATCGCTGATACACTGGGACTCAGGAGAGCCCTCGACCGTTACTGACCTGCTAGTGTACGTGATGCATATGACGGCGAGCTTGACACGGGCAGAATGTAATGGTAATTTGCACACATACCAGTCCGGCCGATTCCCATCAGAAGAGAACATCGATTAGTTATTCGGCACCGGAACTTTGGGCTACAAGCTCGTCAGCTACATAGACCATCGTCCTGGCCGGAGCACAATGACTTCGTAAGAACGTCGGAGCCGTCGCTAGAAGCATCACTTCATGCCTATGCGCCGCACGTACAAGATACCTTCACAGAAACGCCAAGTACAGCCTTTAAATTTATGGGCGCAGTGATGACGAAGGGGCATTTGGGATTCGGAACATTGGAGGACGGAGCCCGTCGTCCGATAACCAAGGCGTGAAGCGCACAATGGAGGTCTCCTGAGGCAAGGAATATCTGTCCCATAAAAATACAGCGGGCTGATTGGGAATGAAGCAGACCAACCAGGATTATTGATCAGCACTGCGCCACATGGACTATCGAAGAAAGACTTCGAAATGCTGGATGTGTCTTGCCACACACGAACGGCGTGGTGGCGCGCCAAACTGTCACGGTCAACCTCGAGCAGAAACCTGTGTGATACCCAGATATCCATGTTTCTATGCTACGATTGAAGTGATCCGCCTAGTAGAAACGTGTCAGTGCAGAACACATCCCGCCACATGTGCATGAGAACGAAATCATAGATCACATACAAAGCTGGTGACATAAGTGCGTGGTCGGGAGCGAGCTAGACTCAGCCCCGGGCTACTTTGCGCTCCGCTTCGAGGATGGCATCAAACTCAGCTTGTGCTTTCGCGCGGGAGTCCTCGATTTCGGAGGGTGAGTTCGAATTCTGTTTGACAGAGATTCTCGCTGATTCGGCAACTCGCTGACGCTCATGGCGTTGGCGGAGCTCGTCCCAAGACGAATGCCTCCCAGTGTTCTGTGCATTCGCTTCGCGGATGGCCTCCCAGGTGCTCTTCGGTCGTGCAGAGGCATCTTCTGCAACTAGTTACAAGCAAGCATTTAGAGAGGTATCCGCAAGGGAAAGATGGGCTTACCTTTGAGGGGTAGGGAGCGTGCGGGTGGTGATGGCGCCACGCCGTCTGTCGTCGAGTCAGAGTCGGCAACAAACTCTACGCCAAGAGAAAGAACTTCTCCATGTTCCTGCTTGCGCTTCATGATGGTATCGAACATCTTCTGTTCTTCGAGCTGAGGGAATAGGGAGCCGTGGTTTCCTAGCCGCTTGTTCACATTCTCAAGTACGAGGAGGAAGGCTTGTCGGTCATTCAGTTGCTGTGCAAACTTCCTGTGCTCGCGAAAGTAATGGAAGAGACCAAAGCCGTAGCCGGAGACAGCGGAGACACCGACGACGGTTGTCGGAAATCGGATTCTGGACCTGACTCGGAAGAGGGCAAGGCCGGCAAGGCCACCCCAGAGAGCGGTATGTATGTACTGCGCAGATGGGGTGCGGGTTTCATCTGTGTTCAGTGCGTGGTCGTGTGCGGTAGAAGAAGTAACATACTGGAAGGTAGCGGTGATAACCAGGTAGGAAGGCGACGGCGAGGTCGAAGTCGTGTTGGGACAAGAGACCAGACTCGAGGTCTGGTCGAAGAAGTTGCTCTGCGCGTGCGGCAGAGGGGAATGCGTTATCGAACCAACTCTTGGCCAGGGACATGCTCTGCTCTCGCGACGGGACGGCTCGAGGACGGGGGGAGGTCCAAGGGCGTGTGAGGCGGGGCGCAAGCGTACAACTTCAAGCGAAGCGTACGACTTCAAGCGTACAGACTCGTTGACGCGTCCGAGTTTGGGGATGAGGGATTGGATCGCGTCAGAGCACGTGAAGGGCTGGGCGTGCGCCAGGAACGTGGACAGTGACAGACGAGGAAGGGTCGGGAAGCAGGCTGAGGACACCCGACCAGACGCAGACGGCCGCGCTGCACAAACCGCGCGCTCGAGCCGCCCGCCGCCAGGGACACGACCTCCCCTGCCTCCCACCCCCGTTCACGACCCCGCTTTTCACGATTTTGCCAGCACTTTCTCCGCCCTCCCAATTTCCTCTGCGCCGCCACGTTCTTTCCCCACTCCACCGCCCCCACTCTGTCTCATGGCTCTCTCCGACATCGCCACCAAACCCCTCCCTCCACCCGCGAAAGGCGAGAAGCTGCCGTCTATCCCTCCGCTAGACTTTGACGACTTTCGCTCCGTTCCGCCACCACCGCCCAAGATAGTCCACGATGACGCGCCAGAACAGCCTTCTTATGTCCCACCCAAAAGTTTGGCTCCCATCGATGTGAAAGCATCGCTCGGCGCATCGGAGTTATGTACGTGCTTCCACCCCCAGCGTTCTCTTCCCCTCCCTGAGTGTTATGTCCCAAAGCTCTTGGCTCTGCCCCCCTCACGCCCATCACATCTTTACCTGGGGAGATGCAACATTCGCCTTCTGGCTCCAGCGGCGACAAGGCCAGGAAGTCTAATCCGCTCACCGACCTTATTGACACCGAGAAGGTCTATGTGGACCAGCTTGCAGGCATCATCCGCGTTCGTCCTTCGTTTTTAGACTCTTTAAACCTCCGTAACGAGTAACCAATCTCTTTTTCTCGATTCTAGAAAGTCGCAGCGGCATGGTCGCGATCGAACCTCCCACCTCAAGAATTGGATACCATGTTTCGGAGCATGGAGAGCATTTATAAGGCTAACCGTTCGTTGCTTGCCGTATGTCCTCTCCTCTCCGCAACTTCTGCCTCCTCATCTATGGCTCTCAGAAACTCAAAGAGATCGGGACCAACCCTAAGGGTCTCGGTGATCTACTAATGCGATGGGTGTGTACATTCCTTGCGACGCCTCACTGCTATTCCTCATGGCCCACGCCGTGCAGATCGACGACCTAGAGGGGCCGTACACCAACTACTCCATCAAGTTCTGTTCAGGATTCGATACGTGGGAGCCTGTACAAGCCAACCCTCGCGTCCTCACTGTTCTCGCCATGTTCTCTTCTACCTGCCCTCCCCCCTTGCCGACATCATCTCCGGCACATCCAGCCGAGCCGCCCATCTGGACACTTGACGAGCTCTTCCTGCTTCCCAGGGGTCGCATCAAGTACTACAAGAAGCTCTACAATAGGCTGCTCAAGAGCACAGCCCCCGGCCGGAGCGACCACCGCATGCTCACCGGGGCATTGGAGAAGTTGGATCAGCTACTGACGACCATCGACATCCGTTCGGAGGTGCGTGTCGGTGGTGGCATTGTGCGGAAAGAGGAAGTCCCGCCTCCAATAGAGACGGAGGACGCAGTCGTGATCGACATGCGCGCTCGGCAGAGCACGTTGGAGCTCCAACCACACCCACCAACGTCGGGTCCGACATCTCCATCACAACGCGCCAGCGATTCTACGCGAGCAAGCGGGAGTCTTTCGAGCAGGTAGCAGCTTTTGTCATGTGACTGCCTCCGAAGACCACGCTGATATATTGTGTAACATAGTGGCCGACGGTCGGAGGACACTGCTCCTACGACGGACAGCCGGACTTCCACTTCCACATTGTCAATGCCAATCACTGACCTTGAGCGGAGGCTTTCCACGGATCGAACCCTGGATATTTTCACCATGAAGCCGAAGGTATGTCTGGTTATTAATTGTATGCTACGCGTCTTGCTCATGGACGGTACCTCCTCTTAACAGCAAGTACGCTTGCAAATAGCGCCCCCAAACCTACATTATACCCGAGAGTTGTGCTGCTCTACTTCCGTCGTTATTTCCTTCATTCCCCGTGCTACCGGCGTCGAAGTGGTGCAAGAGCGGGGACATATCTTCCTGTTGACGGATTTGATGTTGGTATGTGAGAAGATGTCACCGAAGGAGCAAGAGGTTGCCGGACCCAATGGTCCGGATATGTGGCTGTTATACCCGCCGCTGGCAGGCAAGCATTTGCGTGTGGCGCCCATAGATGGTAAGCTCTAACTTTATGCCCAATGGACATTCGCTTATACGAGACGTTGTAGACATTACCCTATCAGTTACCATTCTACGCAAGGAAACCCTGCATTTACGGACAGATTCTATGGCCTCTCGAGACCGGCTTATTGCGGATTTCAAGGAATGTATAGAAACGGCGTCTACGCGTGAGTATTCTAGGAACTACTACTCAGGTACCAGTGCAACAAGCTGACCCATATCAGTCTTCCCATCCTCGTCTAAGAACCCCCCTCCCCCTGTGCCGGCCCTGCCCTCACTTGCTGGCAACGTCGGCAACAATGCCTCTCGGCCACCTTCTGTGCCACATGATCGCAGCCATCCACCTTCAATGGATGGTATTCCATCGCCAGAGCGCTTCAGTGACGGCATGAGTCCCCCTCGGGCGTTGTCGCCGGCTGGTTCCAACTCCCGGAGATCCAACGACCCTCCTTCGCGCGTGACTTCCGTCCAAACCGCGCTTGCCGATGCTGCGTTGTCAGGCGATATGTCAAGGATGAATATGGGTCCCCCACGTTCTGCATCTCCCGTCGGACTCCAACAACAAGGTTTCCTGCCCCGCGGTCCCCCCGCGGCGCCGGGTCCCGGCGGCTTCGGCCCGGGGCAGGTTATGCCTCCCGGAGGGTTTGGACCAGGACCCAACTTCGGTCCAGGGCGGGTCATGTCTCCTCCGTCCTTCGGTCCTGGTCAGCACATGCCCCCTCAAGCATTCGGTCCCGGGCAACATATGCCTCCGTACCAGAACGGCCACCCAGGACCCATGGGTCATCAGCCTCCGCCGCCCCCACCTCCAGGCGCGTACGTTCCTCCCGGCGGTCCAGGTCCGCAGCGCAATCCGAGCTTCGGACACGGTCCTCCCCCGCATAACGGCATGCCCCCCGCACGTCAGCCTAGTTTGACGAACGGTCCACCTCAGGTCGGTCAATCATACCAGGGAATAGGCGCTCCGCCCCCGCGGCCAGGTCCTCCTATGGGTATGGGAGGATTGCCTCCTCGCCCCGGAATGGGGCCTGCACCCGGTGGAGCCTACCCGCCCCCGCGGCCGCCTTCCGAGCCTCAAATGGACGGTCTCCGGAAGATGCCGTCCACGATGTCGCTGAACGGCGGCCCAGGTCCGCGAAGTCCGCCAAACGGTGGCCCGCCGCAGATGATGGGAGGGTATCCGGGAGACCTCCCTCCCCCGCGACCGGGCTTCCTGCAGCGCACCGGATCGTCGAGCTCGCTGCCGAACATGGTTGGAGGCGGTCTGCAGGCGCCCCAGGCCCGTGCGCTCCTGCCGTCGGCGCAGATGAGCATGCGCTCCGTCTCGACGGCGGGTTCGTTCTCCATCGAGGACCCGAGCCCACCTGGGTCCCCGATCGAGGCGCCGCGGGAGGTCGGGCCTGTGACGTCAACGGTGACGGCGCAGATGAAGTGCAAGGTGTTCCTGAAGCAGCACCACGCGCAGTGGAAGTCGCTCGGGAGCGCACGGCTGAAGCTGTATCGCGAGGACCCAACAAACGTGAAACAGCTCGTCGTCGAAGCAGACGACAAGAATAAGAGTATCCTCATCTCGACGATCGTGCTCACCGATGGTGTCGAGCGTGTCGGCAAGACGGGCATCGCCATCGAGCTCAGCGACAAGGGCATGCGGACAGGCGTCGTGTACATGCTCCAACTCCGGAACGAGAAGAGCGCGGGCGGGCTGTTCAACGAGCTGCTGTCTGGCTCGGATCGCTTCAATGGGCGGTGAGAGTAGAGGGTGTGATGGTTGATTGCTTATTGGCGGAGGCTTGGTTTAGGTGCAGGATGGACTCCACGAGGCGCCGCGGACTCGCTCTTCCCCTCACGTTTTCCACAATGTCACTGCTCACGAACTACATTCTTTGTGTTTCACTTGTCGCGGTTGTCGTCGTCGTCGTCGTACTCTCATTTCGTGTCCACATGGTTTCCGTTTCCCGACTCATACATTTGCTCTCGCATCACTACACACACTTTCTGTCTGCCAACATTTAACGCCCAATCGAGGGATCCATTCAGCCATTGCTCGTTAGCTCATTTATTCATTCATTCATTCATTCATTCATTCATTCATCATCATCATCATCATCACAGTAGCGCCTTTCCCGTCCGTCTACACTATGTCTTCTATTAGCATATCGCTCCGCCGCCCTCTACCCCGCACAGTCATAGTAGCTTTTACTAGTACTGCTCATTAATGAACGCAGGTCATGCATATCCCCAAGCGGGTGTTGCCCGCCAGTCTATGAGTGCCTTGTGCTTACGTCATGCAGTTGGCCAGTAGAGGTCCGCAGCCAGCGAGATGTGATCACTGCCGCATACACCCTTTCGAGGAAGCCCTTCTCCAAATGACTCCTTGCTGTACGGCTTCGCCAGCCTCGCAACTGACACCTCGCGCGCAGGCGTATCAAGTATGAAGATGTAATCTTGTAGAATGAAACCCGGATCCGTCAGCTACCAGCTCAGAGGCAGAGACGAAATCTGCGTGAAGTTGCACGCCCTCACCTAACACTGCCTGCCAGTACTGCGACGCGTATCAGCATCGGCATCGATGGCTGCCCACAGACTCAAATTCGAACACGCAACGAGACTCACGTGGGTGTAGCTCGTGTAGATGGGCTCAAACGCGCCACGCCGTGCCTCGGAAATAGGCACCCTCCTCCCGAAAGTGAGCCCGCTCTCTGCGACTCGCAGGCCAGTATCGTAGGCACTGGTCAGCGTCCCCGACTGCCTAAAAAGGCGCTCCAGCTCCGTATCAGACAGCAGCCCGTCGGAAGACTGTGCGGCGCGCGCGTTGACGATGATCCTGTCCGGGTCGTTCCCCCCCGACTCAGCGCCTTCTTCCTCCTCCGCCACCGCAGCGCTGGACGTGGGGACGGAGGGGTCGATCGTCGCATGGACAACGCGGGAGCTCTGCAGGCGCGCCTTCTGGGCAGGCAGCAGCTGGTCGCCGACAAGAAGCGAATATGCGGGGTCGTCTGGGCTGAAGTTGAAGTCTTGTAGATAGAGAAATCAATCTCAGACACGGGTGCTACTGGAGCCGGAACTAGGTAGAATGTGGACTTACCACCTGCGAGGACGCAGGGCCAGCGCTGTTCAGCCTCTGTGCCTTCTGTACGGAACCTGATCACTTCCCGCAATAGGATCCCAGCTTGTCTGATGTGGTCAGTGGGCTATCCAGCCGACGACGTGGGATACCTACCTTGCCCTTTCATATGCGTAGCTGTACGCGAGTGACATCAGAGACAAACTGCGACTCGTGAATGCGTATGCCTACGTACGCTGGATGCCAGAACAGGTGTGTCGTGGCTATCACCACCCCATCGTCCCCTCGTGGTCTGCGGAGGGCAACTAGGGAACCGATGTTCTTGGTGCGGAAACTGGAACCGCGGCGAGCGAGCTCGTCGCCCTCGGATCGAATTTCTTGTTCGTCATAGGCCACGATCTTCTGGCGCAGACATTGGTATGCGTCTTTGCGGTATGCGATGAGGCAGCCATGCTTCTTGCGGGGCCCAACGGCATATATCCATGCATACCCTGCCTTTTCTAATTGTGGGAACAGTTTCTCTGTTCTATCTACTTCCTGCATGCGCATTAGGCACATCGTGAAGGGCAAAGAGCAGGTCCGGCTTACCTGAAGACAACAGACTGTAGCTTTCATAGAATTAATCTCACTGTAAATCATATGCTCTCGTTGACTGGCTTTCAGGCAGTCGCTCGTTGGGAACAGTTCACGACCTGATGATTAGTATAATTAGTCAGTCGACGATCGTGAACGTCAGCACGTTCAAGCACCCACGAACGAGGCTCTGAGCTAATAACTATATCGAACGATACGATAAGTATGGAAGTAACGTGTAATGTGAAGCATGGACTGACGTTCCATGTCATAAGTCTGATCAAATGTCCGGCAGAATTTGCAGTCTGAGACGATATCTCCAGCCATTCGCGAGGCGAGATGGTTCCCCGGTCGTCTTCGGTTTTCGGAGCAGCGTTCAGTTTTGCTTGTTCTTTCTTCAACCGCCTTTGCGCGGCCTTTGCCAGATCCTCTAGGGTGGGCTGGTAGGGTTTAGACATGGCGTGCAGATATCTTGTTGATACTTTTCGAAACAAGGATTGGGCGGGGGAGGGGGAAAAGAAGTGGGTGTCGAATAAGACGACAATGAGTGCTCTTGTTGTCCCGATCACCTTTCCAGTGTCCACGATGCCTCGCAGCCGCAAATGAATGGCAGCCTTGCCTGACAGCGACTGTGGCAGAGCGCCGTCATCTTCGCCGCCAATCTGAGTAAGTTTTCAAGTTAGCCGGAAGTCGGGGCCTTCTCCGTACAAGTCACATGATCGCAGTCAAGTCGGAGGATTCCCGCACACGGTCGCGTTTCCGGGGAAACCGTATCTTACAGGCCATTCGAAAGCAAAATTACATGACTCTGGGAATAAGCAACCAAGCGAGTAAGCCCAGGATGCGAAGGGGCCTGTGCAGGTGCGGGAACAGTAAGGAATTTAGAGGGAGGAACACCAGAAAACCGCAGCTACACGCGAACAACAGAAGTGTGACCGAAGACAAGTCCCGTGTTGCGACAGCAGCCAAGGGCCATGTGCTCACAGTGACAGTGCATGCGAGGGCGTGGCAGAACAGTCGGGACATACAAGTCGTAAATGGTTGCAAGATCGTAAATGGTATGATGATAGTCGTACTCGCAGGTCATGATTTGGACGGATACCCGCGCAATCTAGGCGATGATGCACTTGGAGCCCTTGTTGCCCTTCTTGGCGGGCTGAGGAGGAGGGTTCACTGAACAACCGTAGGCCATCAGGGTTCCGAGGACAAATAGACGGTGGATCATGAGTACTCACAGACCGCACGGATAGCCTCGTCGAATACGGTCTTGAGACCTTTCTGGGTAAGGGCAGAGCACTCCAAGTACTTCACTGCACCAATGTCCCTCGCCATCTGGACACCCTGCGAGTACTGGATGGGCGCCATTCGACTATCGAAACAGTGAACACCAGCCACTGCGCACGCCCCAAGTGGCACGTACCGGTCCCTCAACTTCTCAATGGTAGCGGGGTCCTCACGCAAGTCGAGCTTTGTGCCAACCAGAACTATGGACGTTGACGGAGCATGGTGTGAAATCTCCGGGTACCACTTGAAACGATCACAGCAGGCGCGTCAGCGTCAGGCAACGAGTATCAGGCCTGTGTCGCACACACCTTGGTTCGCACGTTCTCGAAACTGGGAGGGCTGACGAGGGAGAAGCAGATGAGGAAGACGTCCGTCTGGGGGTAGGACAGCGGGCGGAGACGGTCGTAATCCTCCTGGCCAGCGGTATCCCAAAGACCAAGGGAAATCGTTTTGCCGTCGACCATGACATTCGCCGAGTAGTTATCGAATACTTTTCGTGGCCTTTGTGAAGAGCAAACCTTGGGGATAAGGGGGTGACTCACCAGTGGGAATGTACTCTCCCTGTTTCGTCCGTGTCAGCAGGCATTGGACTGGTCAGCAAAGATAGGACTCACCGGGAAGGCATTGGTAGTGTACGAGATGAGAAGACACGTCTATACCCGCAATGCAATAAGCTACAAACCCTCGTTGGCCTCTCTCGAGAAGAGCACTCGCCTTTCCCACCGCACCATCTCCTACAACAACACCTGACTGCGTGTCAGCGAGTAGAGATCGCGGAGCAAATGGAAGGTGGCGACTCACATTTAATGGCCTGCATTCTGTGTAATCAGGGTCGTCTAAGAAGTCGCTGTTTCAAAGAGGAGGGGATATCTTGCGGGGATGGCGCGGACAAGAGGGACGCGGACGGGAATGCGCGGGTACGCGGCGAATGACAACGGAGTGTAGCAACGCGATGTGAGATAGAGCGAGCGGGGATAAGAATTTCAAACAGGAAAATACCTGAGATAGATACAGAAGCGGAAGAAGACGAGGCGTAAGTGTGCTGTAGGAGAGGGATGAGAGGAAGGACGAGGTTAGGAGGAAAGATTGTGTGTAGGCTGTACTGATGGCCCCGACGATGTTGGTTCTACGCCAAAGAGACCATATCCGAAATCATCATCCCCGTTTTCTCACGTTTCTCTAGCCCCCTTCGTCCCTCCGCCACAGCTTGCGTCGTCCACAAATCATTTACAATGCCAATAACACACAATTTGGAGGCTCTCCCGAGGCAGCCATCACGAAACCCAATACACGTCGCCGGTCGGCCAAGATGCAGAGAAGAGCGCCGACAAGAACACCGTTTGATCGGATGTTCCTGCTGACGGAGCGCACTTGCCCAGTTGCGCAGAGGTACCAGTCGCTGGGCCGTTATCAGATTTAGGTAGGCACCTAATAGCGCAACATGCAAGCTTCAAGCGCACCAGCTGACCGCTCTCAGAAGGGGTTTATTTATTCCATCGTTCTCCTTGCCTTATTCGCACACATACCGGGCCTTCAGCGAACGCGCCACCAATGACATCAGCGACCGTACAGAGCCCGACCAACCCCCTAACCTTGCTTCCACTCCTTACTGTCAGCCTGTTCTCAGCTTTCTGAAACCCTGCCCTCGTGAACGGGGATTGTCGCCATGTCGCGTCTTATGCCACGTTTGTTCCTCATCCGCCATGGTTCGTCTCCCAAGTAACTTGAACGCTCTCTTCTCATATACCTGCTAACGTTGCCCCCAGGTCAGACAGAATGGTCCATAAACGGGTCAGTACCACCTCACTAAACTTGTTTCATTTATCCTCTGACTGATCCCAACAGTCGTCATGTTCGTGGTATTTCATCGCCTTATGAGTGCTTTGCTTGACGCCTCCCATCGGCGGTGCCAGACCGGCCACACAGACATTCCTTTGACGCCTCAGGGCGAGGAACAAGCCGCCGAACAAGCCAAGGTACTCGTCGGTGAAGACAGTAAGCTTGGTTGGTACTGGTACGCTCTTTAAATGTACTCACTTTCCGACAGGAATCATCGATCCTAAGAACATCTGCACGGTCTTCGTCTCGCCAAGAATTCGCGCACATAGAACATTCCATCTTCTATTTGGCCACCTCCCGGAGGTCCCACACCACGTTATAACCGAAGAAGTTAGGGAGTGGGATTATGGTGAATACGAAGGCCTGCTCTCTTCGGAGATAAAGCAGCGAAACCCCAGTTGGGTCATCTGGAAGGATGGGCGAGTGATCTATGTGATGGGAGCGACTTTTCGGCACTTACCTTCCTTCTAGCTGCCCCGGGGGCGAAAGCGTCGAGGATATGTGCTGTCGGGTGGACACTGTAATCAGCAAGGTGCGACGCTTTCATCCGCTCCTCGAATATCGTCGTCTAATTGATGTCATGTCCACAGGTTCGCGAGCATCATCGTCTCTGGAAGGAGGAAGGCAAAGGCTCGCGTGATGTAGTCATTTTTGCGCATGGCCACTTCAACCGATGTTTGATCTCGCGTTGGATCGGCTTCCCGCTATCGTTGGGTGCGTCGAGTTTGCGTATGGCTTGCGTTGCACTGACCCATATATGATATGCAGGAACACACTTCAATGTGGAGCCCGCGGGAGTGAGTCAACAATCTCGGAAACAGCGATTGCAGGCAAAACTTATCTTTATCCTATTTCCCAGGTCGCGATCCTCGGATACAACCATAACAGCCTCGAGGAGCCTGCGTTGAATGCGTTGAACTTATACGCGAAGCCTCTATGATGCTCTTTATGATGCGCATAATTTCAACGTTGAATGTAGTCTTGATAGACAGATGTTTGGAAAACTGTGTAGCATATGCGTCAAACAGTGGCTAGTTCTGGAGAGGATGCCGGGACCACCGACCAAATGCGTGGCTCGGAGTTGAAAAGGCGCGTGGTGCGACGCGTTGGTGGGTATAGCGCGCGCCACCCTGTCGGCCTTGTTACCCTCGGTTCTATCACAAACTCCCACCTGTGGTAATCCCACCCACCTGCTGTGCATCGCGCACAGTTTTTTCTTACTCTTACTGGTACCTCGATGGCTGAAGTCGAAGCTCCGTTATCGCCCCCCGCACCCCAGGAGGAGGAGATTCTATCGGAGGGTGCTGGCCTCGTGGACGCGCAGTCGGAGACAGACGGAGAGCATGAGACGGTTGACGTGGTAGAAGCCCTCTCCGAGTCTGAGGCTGCCGGAAGCGTGGCTAAGGAAAAGCCCTCAGAAAACGGCGAGAACGGCGTATCCGAGGAAAGCGACGCCCCCGTTGACGAAATGCCCAAGGAAAACGCGAAGGAAGCGGCCTCGCCGCCAACGACCCCGTCCAAGAAGATCACCGTGAAATCCTCCATCTCTGTCAGGCCGTCTTCAGCTGGCAAAGCTGGTGGACCCCCAACCCCCCTTGTGAAGAAGGTGTGTTGTCACTCTTGTCTGTTCCCGCCTATTCACGTTGCCTATGCGTGTATGCTCAACGCGACTTGTGTTCCCCCTGCGGCGCCTTGCCCAACGGCCCGTAGATCATCAACTCCGGCACGTTCGGGTCTGGCACGGTTAAATCAACGCCCACGGCAACGAAGGCGACTGCTGCGCCTGGTGCAACGAAGCCTGCTTTCACTGGCTCCAGTGCTACAACGGCTCTCAGAAGGTCTACTACTTCTGCCCCCGCCACTAAGCCCTCCTCCGCCGCCTCTGCCGTTTCCAAGCCGACTACCTCCGTCTCGAAAGCAATGCCGCCCCCTCCTACGCCTACCCGCCGCCAGTCCCTCGCGTCGAAGGCATCCGTCCCAGCGGCAAAGGCGCCAGCACCTGCCACCAAGGCTACCACTCCTCCTACTGGCCGCACGGTTGCCCCACCCCCCAAACCGACTCCTCGCGCAACCGTTGCATCGCCTGAGGGTGTTGCCGCCGCGCTCAAGTCTTCCACGGCGGCCAGGCCCCGTGCGTCGGTGTCCGAGGGCGTCAAGCGCACCGTTTCGGGCGCGAAGCCCGCCATATCTGGTGCTGCCACGCCACGACCCTCGAGTACCGCGTCGGTGAAGGGAAGGACCCCCGGGGCGGCTTCGATCTCGTCCATCAGGGAGGTTCAAGGCGAGAGCAGGGCTCTTGCCGAGTTGCAGAGCAAGGTGCGTATCGCGGCACCTTTTCGGGTCTAGGAATTCGGAGGGCTGAATGGTGCTGCAGTTGGAAGATGCCAACAGCGCTATCAGTTCGAAGACGGAGGCGATCTCGGGACTCGAGAGCGAGGTCGAGACCCTCAAGTTGTCGCTCCAAACTGCTCAGTCGGAGGTCGAAGAGAAGGCAACTGCCTTGGCCGGTTTGGAGGAGGCCAAGGCGAAGGCTGAAGAGGAGCTTGCTGCTATTCAAGCTACCCTGGAGAAGCTTCGATCCAACTCTTCGCAGGACTCCTCCAAGCTCGATGCTGTTCTACTCGAGGTTCGTGGGTTTCCTTTTTTTGCGTCCTGGCCCCCACACTGAGGCATACATCCAGCTGGAGGAGTCGAAGGCTGCCACCGCTGCCCAGTCAGAGCTCGTAGCCAACCTCAATGCTCAGCTCGAGGCCTTACAAGCTGAAGTCGACGCAGCTAAGGCGAACCTTGAAGCTCTCCGCGCTTCCTCTGAAGCTGCTTCTTCAACTGCGTCAGCGGCGGCCGAGGCGGAACACACTGCGCTCCTGAAGGCACAGGCTGACTTCGAAACTATTAAGGCTGAAGGCGAAGCTCTCAAGGCAGCGCAGAGTGAAGCCCTCGCGGCCGCCGAGGTGAAGATAAGGGACCTGGAGGAGAAGACTGCCTCTGTCGACTCGCTTACGTCCCAGATTGCCGAGCTGAAGGCGGAGAATGAGGAGAAGGCGAACAAGGTTTCCGAGCTCGAGGTTGAGATCTTGGAGCTCAAGGAAGAACAGGAGACCTCCGGTGACAACCATTCCAAGGCTCTCGCTCGCTTGCAGTCGCTTGAGTCGGAGCTTGCTGTATCGGCGGGCGCTGTCCAAAAGGCCCTCGGGGACGCTCAGGCGAAGGAGGCCGAGTACGCGAGCCAGACGGAAGAGGCTGCCAAGGCGCACCAGGAGCGCGTCGACAAGGCAGCTGCGGAGTACGCTGAGCTTGAGAGTCAGCTCAGAGCTCTCCAGATCGAGCTCGCACAGGCAATCGAGGCGAACGAGAAGGCGAAGGCCGACACACAGGCACTCATCGAGAAGCATCAGGGCGAGCTTGCGGATGCTGAGAAGCTTCGCCAAGAGGTGGAGGCGAAACTTTCTGAAGAGATCGCAAGGATCACTGTTGATCTCGAGGTACGGCTATCTCGGTTCGGTTATGCGGTGTTGGGTGTGCTGACGATTTGTTGTGTTGTAGAGCCAAGAGTCGAAGTACAACGCGAAGGTTAATGCTGTCAAGGCAGAACACGACCAACTTCTGCAAGAGGCTTTCGAACGGGCGAAGGTTAGTGCACATTAGGGCTCACCTTCAAGTTGATGGCGATGCTCATTCAATCTCTGCAGAATGAGGCTGGCGACATTCACAGTCAGGACCTCCAGAAGCTTCGTGCTGAGTCTCAAACAGCTATCGAGCAACTCCGCTCTGCACACCAGGTCACCATCGACGAGTTAAAAACCGAACACCAGGCAACACTCGAGGGTCAAGTCAAGGCTCTCGAGAAGCAGCTCGCCACGCAAGCCCTTGAGCTCAAGGTCACGCAGGAGGACCTTTCCAAGGCGAAAGTCAACGCTGCAGCGGTTACCCAGGAGCTCAACAGTGTTAAGGTTCAGCTTGAGGAGGCTCGTTCGCTGGTCGCGTCTCTGGATAAGAGCGACAAAGACGAAGTCATCGCGAAGCTCAACCGGGACCTCTCCAACCTTCGTGAGGACCACGCCGCTCTGAATGAGATGTTCCAGGCTACTAGAGGCTCGCTTGGCGAGATGGCCGATAATCACGTGAAGGAGCTGGAGGAGGCCGCCAAGGGACGCGCAGAGGAGGTCACCAAGCTTCGCACCGCGCACCAGGAGGAGGTCGCAAGGGCGGCGACCGAGAAGTCGCAGTTGCTCGCGAGGCTTCAGGACCTGGAGGGCGAGATCACTGCTGCGAAGGCTGCCCTTGCCGCAGGGGAGCAGGTCACGCCACAGAAGACAAACGGTAGTGCACACCACCGATCTGCCAGCATCTCTCGTGAAGACCTTCAGCGACTGCACGAGGCCCACAACGCGAAGCTTCATGACGTCCAGGCGGAGCACGACCGTGCGATCCGCGCTTTACGGGAGGAGCTCGAAATCTCACGCGCGAAGGCGGATGAGTTGCAACAGGAAGTGTCGCGCAAGGCGATGGAGATCCAATACCTCGAGCAAGACCAGGAAGAAAACCAGGATCAGATCACACGGTACGTCAAGGTTTTCGGTTGGAAGAGCTTCATCGGCGCAATGTTCACGCTGGCCGTGATCTATGGACTGTTCTGATTTATGATATGTTCCTTTCCTTTCCTTTTATTCGTCGTTACATGTTTTGCTATCATCACTTATTCCCTGCGACTTCCCTGTGTTTTGTTTTCATCTTTCATTGATACCCTGCATATATATACCACACCGCTCGCATACGCATACATATCGGACTCAACACTCATTTCCTCTTCTATCTTGTCACCGCTCGGACAATAACTTGATACTTATCCACACTCTTTCTCTCCCCCACGCGGCTTTCATTCTAGATTGAACGAGGACCTCGACCAGCTTCGGGAGCAACTCAAGGCCAAGGAAGACGCATAACGGCGAGATATCGCCCGCCTCACGGATTTCGCATGGTCAACACACTCATCCCGGCCGCAAACCTTCACCTCCAGGAACACGCTCTAATCCTCGTTGTCAACCTCGGGAACAAGAACCCCAACTGTCGTTGAACGGACACTTCATGTATAGCACGCCTCCAGCACAAGCATAGCATACGGCGGTAATCGCTCTCCTGCTCCCCTTCTCCCATCTCCAGCCAGCACGGCATCGACTGCTGGTCCTCTTTCCACTGTCCCACGATCATCGTTCCCGTCTCTCTCATCCCTCCATATGTTACCCCGTTGCACTATACCCTCCTTGCCGCTATCACACCACCCATGTCTGCTACGGATATCTTGCTAGTTTAAAGTGTACTGTGGTTGTTGCGTAATGAAGCTGAGGAGTTGGCGAGAAAAGTGGGGCTACGTCGTGTTTACAGCCCAAGTCCACGCATCCCGATCAAGGTCTTGTCCATTTTGTTGCAGGAACACACGCATGGATGCAGACCAGATCCGGCGTTGAATTAGAACATGACTAAACCGCACAGCACGGTGGATATAGCATTACTTTTACCGGAGTAGATAGACAGGACTGGAACTCAAACTTTCGAAACCTGGACTATGCCCTTCTTATCGAAATCAGCCAAGCGTGCACGTACAAGGCCCTCGACCTCCGCGTAGTCTTTGTGCACCGCCGGCCACACGTTGATGCCAATCTTGAGCACCTCGAGGCCACTGTATGCCTCCGAAGACAGAATTTTGTTGAGATATTCCCAATCGAGCGCATCGATGTTCCCGAGCAGCCGGATCTCGCACGAGATGCTTCGCAGCGAGGTCGCGGCGGGGTGCAGCGTCGCGAGGAACGACGTCACCCAGGGAAGGTGCGTGCTGAAGTGCACGGGGAACAATAGCGTGAGGTGCTCAAGCGCTCCGCATTTCCCGAGCGACATGCTGTCCGGCAGCACGACGGCTGAATTGGGAGCAAATGACACGACCGTGGTGATCGTCAGAGGAAGAAGCCAATCAGTTGAGAATGCCACCGAGAGAAGAAGGGAACGGGGGACACACACTTTTGTCACCGGTCAGGCTCCAGTCGAGCGAGAGCTCGTGCAGGGAAGGCCCCGCGAGCTTGATAAAGGCTCCGACGAGGTCGGCGTCGCGTTCGCACCCGCAGCGTGCCGACAGGCTAGTGACAGAGGTATGCACGGATGCCCCCTCGAGCCACTCATACAGCTTCTCGGAGTCCATATCGCGCCCGAGGGTGAGGGTCCGGAGGTTCGGGAGCGGGATCGGGGTGATTGTGCGGGCCTCGTCCTTCCAGGTGAGTCCGGACAGGGATAGGGACGCGAGGGAGGGGAAGCTGGACACGAGCTCCGCGATATCCGCGAGATCGACGAACTGGCAGTAGGAGAGAGTGAGAGAGGACACGGCGGGATGAGCGAGCGCGCCGGTGCCGGCGAAGCACTTGAGGTCGGCGTGCGCGAGGGAGAGTGTGGTGAGGCTCGGGCAGCGGGCGAGGATCGGCGGGAGGGTGGCCTGGACGGGCTCTGGCTTTTCGGGTGCTTCGCCCGTCGGTCCCGAAAGGGTAACGACATGAGTGGGCTTCGCAGCTGCGAGGTCATGGACGTAAAGGCCGAGCTCGAGCGCGCTGTCTAGCAGCCGCCGAAATGCGGTAGTGGAGTTGGCAGAGTTGAGGCTGGCGGTGCGGAAGAGGTGGAACCGGGATGCTGGAACCCATGCGTGGCAGGTCGACGCACATGCCCTCAGGGTTTGAGGATCGTCATGGAGGAAGTCAATGATGTAGTCGGATAGCTCGACGGGTACTCGGGACATGGCTGTGGAGTGAAGATTAGCCTGGTGCTCGACCCTGGGGCAAACTGATTAAAAAGGCGCACCTGGGATAGCACACCTTCTCCAGGAAGAGCTGCCACGAGGATACCTTATGGGTGGAAATCAGGTCAAAGACAGGACGGATGGCACGACGAATAAATAGTCGTCGGCCACGATGCAGTTTGGCACGGAAAATCAAGCTTCAGGCTATCATGTCAATGCTGCGCCGCACGTTACAACATAACATGCAAGCCATTGGAGCGGGTGCGCCTAGCGTCAGCCGCTTCGGTTACCATTGTGATATTGCCTAGATGCCGCCGCAGACGGCCCTTCGGGTAAGTCCAGGTTCGCTTTCGAGTGTTTCATTCGATGACGCGCCGCCATTGCATGCAGTCGTCAACATAACCCGCCAGAAGGCGAACAATGCACGCCGAGGAGATACGGTCGGATATACGCAATATTTGTTGGGCCGCTGACCGTCCGGGTACGGGTGGCGGTGGCCTGTGGGTGAAGTCTCAGATGAAATCGACGAACAATGACAAGGACGGCCGCACATCTCTAATAGTGTATCAAATCGTGCTCCGTTCGCAGCGTCCAGAGCAGGCCAGAGCGCTTTGCCGACGTTCGACGTGGCTAAACCGAGGGGTGAGAAGGTCAGTGTGTGCGGTGGACCGCGCGGTCTGAAATACGCGTTTTCTTCGCGGCCTTGTCGCGACCGGGGCCGCGATCTGGTTTCCAAAAGAAGAATGTCTGTTTCCCGGCTAGCAGACACTCGTTGAGTCACCGTTCACGCCAGCTGGCTGGTGCCCGCTCGTTTATCGGTGAAGGCCTTGTGCTGCGAGGCTCGTACTACGCACCCGTCGACGTCATTCCTTTAGCTTGGCTTGGGCTGAGAGGCCGCCACGGGATACATAATAACATTGGGCTCACCTCTGGGAGCGCAATCGTTGATGAGCGGTCTACGGTGGCCCTGCCACGGCTGGAAGAAGGGATGGTGGTGTGAAGTGGCCGTAGTGACTGGCCCTGGACCGACATCCGAGAGTGCTTCGCCGAGGAAGCGGAGGTGGCTGTACAGCGACTGGTACCAGCACACCCCGCCCAAATTTCTAGAGCTCGCCTTTTGTTTAGGCCGTCGCCAGTATTCGCCGGTGACCGCAATCACAAACACGAGGGGCCCGTCGGCCGCGCACAACGTAAGTCACGTACTCGAGGTGATAAGCACAGGGATGGATTGCAGAAGCGCGATGTCTCGAACGTCGGTCCAAGGGACATATTTAGGCGTGCTTTTAGGCGTGCAGTTGCCCACGAGGGGAAGAGAGTCGCCGTCCAAAATCATCATCCGCGTCCTCCTACTTCTGAACTTCTGCGTATTCCTGTCCGACGGCAGCCCGGGATGAAGGGAGGATGTAGGAGGGCGGTGGGAGTGGTACCTTGGTCGTACCATGATGGGAGGGTCGTCCGAGACGGAAGACCGTGTCAGAGCGCGTGTTTGCCCCGCCCAAACAGCGTATTTAACTTAGCCGCCCGCCCGATATTTGGGGCATCCACTGGTCCCCCGCTCGTCTTGTCCTTCTTCCTCCTCCACTTCCTCGCCCATCTCCGCCCCATTCGTCCCGCTCCTTTTTCACGACCTCCTTTTGCAATGGCAATCACGAAGGAACCCGGTCAAAAAGGCGTCAGTTGGTCCAACATTGCTGTCGGTCAGTGTCGACGCGTCGTAGTGAGCTGAGCTGGCGCACGTGCAATACTCATGCTTCATATCTAGGTGCCATTATGAACATGGTATGCTTCCTCGCTGCGCATTCGGGAGATTCATGGTGCTCATTGACGCGTCGTCGTGCGCCACAATGTCGTATAGTTTGTATGTAGACCGTTTTCTGGAGTCGTTGGGCGGCGTTACTGACTATGTCCGCAGGAGGCAAGTCCGTCCATGGAACCATGCTCCCGAACTCCCTTTGGCTCACCGTGAAGCTGCAGGTTACGACACTCGGCCAACCCCTCGAGGTCCTCAAGACCCAGATGGCGGCCAACCGGTCACAAACCATGTTCCAGGCTGTTCAGACCGTATGGAGTCGCGGCGGTGTCACGGGTTTCTACCAGGGCCTTATTCCATGGGTACGCTTCTTGTGATGATCCGCGCCGCTCTTGTGATCCAGACTCATTCTGCCGCATGAAGGCATGGATCGAGGCGTCGACGAAGGGTGCCGTCCTCCTCTTCACCGCGTCGGAGATTGAAACCGCGACGACCGCGATGGGTGGCAGCCCTGCGGCCGCTGGTCTCCTCGGTGGTATGGGCGGTGGTATCGTCCAAGCCTACGCAACTATGGGTTTCTGCACATGCATGAAGACGGCGGAGATCACCCGGCATAAGCAAGCGGCAGCAGGCATCACTCCTCCATCGACATGGGCTGTCTTCGCGGACATCTACCGCCGGGAGGGTATTGCGGGCATCAACAAGGGCGTGAATGCTGTCGCTGTGCGGCAGTGTACGAACTGGGGCTCCCGGTGAGTAGTGTATGCCATTCAGCCGGCTTCCTCGGCACTGACTGAGGGATGTGGCAACTAGTATGGGCTTTGCGCGTCTTGCGGAGAGCAGCATTCGGAAAATGAAGGGCAAGGGCGAAGACGAGAAGTTGACCGCCTTCGAAAAGATCCTGTCGTCGTCGATCGGTGGTGCGCTTGCCACGTGGAACCAGCCCATTGAGGTCGTGCGTGTCGAGATGCAGTCGATGGCCAAGGGTGCGGAACGCGGGGAGAAGAAGACGATCCTCAACACGCTCTCGTACATCTACAAGGAGAACGGGATCAAGGGTCTCTACCGTGGAGTCACTCCCCGGATAGGTCTTGGCATTTGGCAGACTGTATGCATGGTCTCGCTGGCAGACTATGTCAAGGCTTGGTGAGCCCATTTTGTCCAATGTTGCGGATGAAAGCTAACGCAATGTCTGCACGTAGGGTCAAGAAGCAATGATTAAGCGGACCATGCTCCTTCGTTTAGGACCTATGCCATTAGAACTCTTAGAAGCCACGCACTCATTTTACCCTGTTTATTGCTACCTTACGAATACAGGTATTGCTCTAGGCGCACGCATGAAGCTGGTGCTTCGTATCTGCAGTTCGAGGGAGGTCATGAACGTTCCCAACGGGCTGAAAAGCTGTAACCTGAGCGCCGTGCTCAAACTGGTGCCTCCGGGTATCCGGGATACGAAAAAGGAGCCGAGTAACCGAGCGCGCTGGTCGAGAAGGGAAACAGTTCTGAGCCGCAGCGATCCTTGCTCTCTCGGGCGTTACAGTTTGCAAGCTCGCGTCTGACTATTCTCTCGAACTTTTGAACGCATAGCGATGAAAATCCTTGTGTGATTGGACGACGCAAGGTCTGGAATGCTGTGCGTTATAGAGACTAGTGCGGTGGAATGTGTAAGGCGCAGAGCAACGGTTCGATTCCAGAGCGCTCTTGGCTAATCAAGCTACCGTGGCCGACTCGTGGGTGACCTGTACTTAAGTTAAGTTCCTGATACGCCGGGCCGGACCCCACGCTAAGTTATAATATGCAAAGAGCGAGGATGGTCTGACCCTCCTTGTCCACCTCGTCTCACACGCCGACATGAGCGCCGTCCAAGCGAAACAGATCAACCCCCTCCTCGCCGCCTACCTTCGCAACCTCGCTGCGAACCCGCTGAGGACCAAGTCAATCACCAACGGTATGTTCCAGCTCCCATTCACCCCACCTGTCCCCATTCGAAGCACCCTCTGTGCTTCTCTGCCCCACCGAAACCCTAGGGCCGTCCCACCCTCGCCAAGCCAACAGCCAATGCACCCTGTGCGTATGAACGAGCACTGACCGCAACTCCAACGACCCCGCAGCGTTCCTGCAGTTCTTCCAGGAGATCCTCGCCTCACACCTCTCAGGCGCGCCGCCGCCGCGCGTTGCGAAGGACGCGCCCCTCCTCGTGCACCTCCTTGCCCGCGCCCAGGTCACTGGCAAGGCGCTCAAGATGGTCGCATACGGTGCTCTCGTCTCCGCCCCGCTCTCGCACGCCCTTATTAGCGCGCTGCAGAAGGTGTTCGCCGGGCAGACAGGCTTGAAGGGGCGTGTTGGCATGCTCCTTGCGACCCAGCTCGTCGTCGCCCCAATCCAGATATTCGGTGAGTGGCAGATGTTGAGCAGCAGCGGTGGGGTTTTGCGAGGCTCGTGATCCGAATGTTCATTGGTGCATCTGCCTATCTGCTTATGCCGTAAAGCGTACTTGTCGTGCATGGCCGTCATCAACGGCGCCAAGTCCATCGACGAAATCGCGAATACCCTTCGTGCGGGGTTCGGCAGGGTCCTGCGCGTGCGTAATACACTTTTTGTCGATCTTTGCCGCCTCGGACGATATTGACAATGCGGTCTCGCAGGTCACATGGATGACGTCGCCCGTGTACACCGTGTTCGCGCAGCAGTTCCTGCCCGCAGAGCTGTGGGTGCCGTTCTTCAACTTCATGCAGTTCCTTACCGGGGTACGTCCATTGCCCTTCATTCCCGGATGAAGGCCCAAGTCTGAGTTACTGGCAATGCGGCGCATAGACCTACTTCAACATTAAAATCAAGAAGATGCGTCTCGAGGCGGAGGAAAAGGCAAAGAAGGAGCGCGAAGGCAAAAAGGACTGAACGCAGCCCCAATCTTTTGCACATACCATGTATCCCACAGCGCCGCTACGCTTCTCGTCGGTTCCGTGCTTGTTTTCGACACGTGTTACCCCCACTATGGCTGCCAGTCTCTGCAGTACAGTACTATATAGTAATGCATATATATGCGGATCTACGAGAGCCGTCCAATGTCCACTACAGTCACACACGACCGGTCGCCCGCCCGCGGGCTCTGGACGTATCGCAGGTGTCTTGACGTCCAGCCGCTTTTTGGTGGTGCTGGCGACGCGGATAGTGGAAGTTCTGGTTCTGGTGACGGCGAGGGCTCTCCAACCTCGGTTTCCAATGCCCACGAGCTGAGGGCAAAGCACCCTGGACGTGTTGCCCAGAGCTTTGCGTGGACGGTGGTGGACTGTGATGGCGCAAGAATGTGTCTGTGAATCAGCCGGCCGGCATAGGGTGGTGGGAGGAGGTCGCTGCAAGGCATTGGCAGTTATCAGCATTGAAGTAAGCAACAGGGCGATGAATATCTACGTACGGTGGACTGTCGGCGAGGGGAGGTTCCACGAGCTTCAATGTGGCCCTCGCAGGATGCGTGAGGGACAGATTTCGAAGGATGAAGGTTATTGGGACATGGCAAGGCCTTATGAAGCTCTGGGTCAGCGCATCGTCCTACATGAAGTGACATTTGGACGCGCACCCTTGCCGGAAGTCGTGCTCCACGACAGTACCATCCTTCACAAGCACTAACATAGGGTCCGTTTCCATGTTCCACTCGCTGTTCTTTACCGCGTGCAGGATCGCCTCGCGCTCGCGTTGGGTCTCCGCATACATCGACCGCTTCACCTTCATGTTCTCCGCGGCGTCGATGATCTCGCGCAAGCCTGCGTGGTGCGCACCCAACGTCGGACCTTGCAGCAGAATGTGGCCGGCGCGCTTCTGCGCGGGAAGCTCCCAGAAGACGATAATATCAATGTTAGAAGGGTTGTACAGTGGAAAGATGGAGCGATGCAGGCGTGACGGGATGTCAGGGTGGGCGGATGCTATGGCTTGAGCGGTCATGGTGCGACGGCCGCATTTGATGAAGTGCCGAGTCGCGGGTGTCCGGAGGGGAACAATATTGGTACCCTGCATGGACGTTCTAGCAAGGTTAATTAACGGAGAGCAATAGGAACGTACCTGTACAAGATGTGTACAAGTCAAATCGATCGGTGGAGGCTCGCAACCATCTGCTTGATCGCCTTTGAGAATAGCCTGGAGCTTATTCGCTACGAATTCCTTCGTTTCCAAAGCACCTGTGCCCTCTTGCCAGGGATTGGCGCTCCATAAGAAATCAACGACTTGGCTCGGCGGAATGGAGGTACTGAGGGAAACCCGTGAACATCCCGTATACACGGCACAAGAGGAAAACGTTACAGACGATGTTGGGCAGTGCGATGGAGAGCACTTCCAAAGCGCGCTCATAGTTGAGAGCTGCCTCAGTTGGATGTTGCTCGCTGCCGTGGCGTTCTCAACCTCGACACCGATGACGTACGCCTGATCTGGTGAGCCGCTGGGACGCATGGACGTTGTGATCTTCAACAATGGCTTGACCTCGTAACTTCGAGTTACTCTAGTGCAGTGGAACGGGGCACTGTCGGACTGTCATCCCTGTCAGCACCTAAAATCCACGTAGCTCGCTTGATACGTACCTCTCGGAACACGAGGAGGACTGATAAATCCTGCTCGCCCTGGTGTGCAGCGTGTAGAATGAACGACAATTGGACTTCCTCTCCTGGCGCGAGCTGAGGTGCTGAATGTATGCTCTCCAGATCAATACGATACGGCCTCCTTGGAGCAAGCGAGTTGGTTGATTGAAGGAGCTCGTGCGTCGGCGGGGACGATGAAGACGGGTCCGGATTGTCGCTCTCCGTATCAACCCATACCTCATCCGCCTCCCCAACAAGCAACCAAAGATCGTTGATGGGGCGCGTCCCGGAGTTGGTGAGCCATACGCGCTGGTGCTTATACTCGCCCTGTGCAAGGACCAGGTGTCGGTCGTCGACAAAGTGTGCATGTAGCCTTTGGCCGGCTTCTTCCACCTCGACCTTGATGAACACGTCGGGCGCATAGACCTTGCCTTGCCGTTGTACGGGGGTATCATTGAGGCGGCGACCGCGCACAGCAAGCGACTCGGTAGAAGGGAGCAAGGAGAAGAAGTCAAAAGTCGCGTTTGTGACGACCAATGAGGCAGGTCGCGAACACTTGACACCTATTGGTACCTGGAGAATATGTCAGTGGCGAATGGAAAAGGGTATCATCCTTTGGTACATACTGTCCGAATATCTTTCGCTCCAAGAACGACATCATCAACGACCTCCACTTGTACGAAGTCCTGCGCTGTATCCTCTCCTTTCGAAGATGACTCGCATAGAGTAATCGTCAACGCGGATAAGGATATTTCGACGTCCAATGGGTTCTTGAGGACAAGATCCACCCAGAACGTCTCTGAAACATCAGGTATTAAAGTCACCAAACCCAGATGTTCCAAAGACAAATAGGCTCACCGTCAGCAGCTGCCTTTCCGCTCTTTCCAAGCTTCTCCCTGCCTATCGATGACCAAAACGTCCGCCAATCCTGTTCGAGCTTTTCCCACGTCGAGGATTCTCCCTCAACAGCATCGCCAGGAAACCGAACACGAGTGTGCTTGGCTTGACAAAGAGTCAAAGGTAGCTGCAGATTCAGCTTCCTCCAAGCATCTCCTTCAGTCTCCTTGAAGTGCTAGACGTCGCGTTCAGCCATACAACGCAAGGATTCGATGCAATGCTACCCAAACTTTACCTTAAATGCCACACGGAAGTCCTCCAGAAACACCCTGTCCGTGCTCGGGGGAGGAAGCAATGGTGACACGGCCCCGTTCGGCGCCCCATGCGAGGGGCCGAGAAGAGGTCTAGTAGGAGCAGATGGCTTGAGAAGATTCAAAAAGTACTTGACCGCACCAGCTGTATCGCCAGTAGTGTAGAGCAATCGGCCTAGTATGGCGTGTTAATTTCCGATATTACCATCGCGAAGTTCGCAGCTTTTCACCTAGCTCGTGCTCGATCCCAGGCACTACGGCAGAGAAGCCTTCCCAATGCAGCGCGCTCCGGTCTTCGCTCTCCCAGAATGACGGTGACAGCTCTTTGGGGAGGGGGTCTTGGTACAGCCCATGTGCCTTGCGGAAGAAATACATGGCGAGCGGTTTCTACGATGGGAACGAGTGGTCAGCCCTCCGCTCTTGTTCAGACTACCGATAAGTGGGGGCGTACAATACCGGTCTTCTCCAACTTGTCCGCAGCGACAACGTACCATAACGCGGCTCGTCGCTTCGCTCCCTTGAGTTCGCTGAGAAAGGCAGCATGGGCATACAGGATAGCCGTTGGTGGCTCTTCTGCCTTGAAAAATCCTGTTCAGCATGCACACCCTAGACTCATCAGCCACCAAATAGACAACGTACGCTCGCAGCAGCTTTGACCAGCCACCGCTCTCCTTCGAGGACGGGGCCCAGGAAGTCCTGTCGATCAATACCAGTCTCCCAGCGTGCAGCATATATCAGTGCTCGGTACTGCGCGAGGGCAGGTACCTCGAACGGAGTGGTCTGTCGGGGCTGTGGTCCGGTGAGCGTCGCTATTGCGTGATCCGCATGTAATGCCAGGGCTGGCGATGGCGCGGAGAGTAGCGGGAGAATGTCCTGTAGTCAATATGCGAAGTCTAAGCAACGATACCGAGTGTGCAGGCGAGACACGCACAGAGCCACCCCTCGCCTCCTTCCTCAGCGCTTCCCATACGGAAATGGCGAGCCTATAGTCACCCAAGATCGTCGCGAACTCCGCAAGTCTTCGTTGCTGGTTGACACTCCCAGGGCCCATATGCGAGATAGAAGTGACAGAAGTGATTGAGCTGACAGAACTGTTCGGCCCATGAGTGTATCTCGAGCTCATAGAGGACACCGACGAGTTTGAGCCATGCGTTGGAGTTACTGGAGCTGACGCTGCAGCCGCCGAGGCACCAAAAAGTCGACGAGTGGACGAGAACAGACGCGACGGAAGACGTCGAGACGACGAGAACTATGATATGGTCAATGCCTATGAATAGACACGGAAATGAGCAAGTACAAGCACGCACGCTCTCGTTCCATTCCACTACGCATTTCTCCATCCAGGGCACTAGACTCATCGTTACAAACTCACGAACGAAACGGCCAATCCGAAGGATGTCGTCCTGAGAGAGCCTAAGCGTGCTTCCAGTGTAATCGTCGGCGGGTGTTGGAGGTGAGGGATCATCGGTTCGCTTATTGGCTAGCGGTGGGGGCCCTGGATTTCGAGGGATGGGCGATGGGGGAGGACGTGGAGGCGTCAGACCTGGTGTACGCAAACCATCATCGCCCGTACTCAGGGTTGCCGATGGCAGAGGTGGAGTGTCAAATGTGGATGCTGTTGGCATTCGTGGCGGAAGAGTGGGGATAGGAACAGGATCGGGAGGAGGGGAGGTGGAAAGCTGTAAGGGCAAGAGGAAGCTATGGAGGCCGTACTGCTTCTTAACCGCATTGAATAATGCTTCAGCTCTAGAGTGAGGAGCACGCAAAGGTCACTGTTAGTTCCCTTGGAAGAATAGCGATGTGCAACCACGTACATAGGATCAGCCAATGGTGAATTCGATGGATGAACGATGAGGAAGTAGCGCAGGGATGTGATGTCTACCCATGGTGGAAAGTCAAATGCGCGGGAGGCCAGATCTTGCAGAGCTTGTAATGGATTCGGTGCAGTAGTTGAGACGGCCAGGATGACTTTGCCACGGGAATAGCAGCAGCCAGTCAGTCAGGCCATACAAACACCAGAAGAATACATTGCATACGCACGAGATACGGGGTGATTCCACCCCTCCGCGCTGCTAGGGACATGGTCTCCATCGACACACCTCTTCACCTCATCCCACCAGGGCGTCCTCGTGCGCCACATCTTCCCGCCTTCTCTCGTCTCCGTCTCCAGCATATCCAGCCACCGCTCACAACGTTGCGAGACGCGCGAACCGATCCAGTCCATGGTCCTCCCGGCGCGCTGCTCTTCATCTTCGTGCACGCCATTCTCTATGTCTACGACGTCCGAGAATCGAAGGGCGAATGAAGGATGAGGCACTGACGTCAGCGAGGTCGTCCGCGTCGTAACTGAAGAGGGAGGGATCAGCACATTTCCGCATTCATATCGGAGAAACTGGCACGCACTCTGCGGTAATGGGGAGAAACATTGCAAGACCTCAGGCAAAGGAGGCAGTCCGGCTCCTTCAAGGACTTGGCGAACATCTGGTGAAGCCAATATGCAGACATGGGGGCTTAGGGAGCTGGGAAGTGTCGGCTGAGGCATTGTCTAGCCTGGAACCGGGAAACAGTGCGCGGTGCTGGCTTTTCTGGACAACGATAGGGGATGGATAGTCGCGTGCCAACGTCCGGTGTGTGCGAGCCTCCCAAACCAGCACGGCCAGACAGCGTGAACCCGGACGAAGAAGCCCGCGCAAGAGCAGGAGGACGCGAGTAATACGCGTCACGAAGGCGCGCTTACACGCCAAGATCGTGGTAGGCGGAGAAGCCAGTTATATCACTCTCCACCTTTGATCTCCATCTAATGTTCGAAGGGTACATCTGCAAGGCTTGCATCCTGCCAGCCATAACCACTAAGTATACCAAATAGATCCCTTGAGATGGGCGAAATGCGTTGTTTGTAATTACGCTAAGGAACATCCAGTTAACGGAGCCACGAGACATAGAGTGTAACCAAAGTTTGTGCCTGAGCAACGCAACGTGTATGGTGTCGGCCAGTGCAGATGTCGTACAGTATAGCGCAAAATGATACAAGGTAAGGTAGGCAAGGCATGATCCAGAAGTCCATCGAGGCACACGGCAAAGTCCTCAGAAGCCGCCACCTCCACCCCAGCCACCGTCGAAACCGCCTCCATCGAAACCACCTCCATCAAACCCTCCCCCGTCAAACCCTCCGCCACCAAAACCATTAGAAAGTATATCTCCCAGAAGGAGGCCTCCCGCAGCACCAGCCAGAAGTGGAAGGCCCATTCCACCTCCGCCGAAACCTCCCGGACGGCGTCCTCCCATACCGAAAGGATTTCCAGCTGGAGGAGCATAGACGGGCTGACCGTACGCTCCAGGAGCACCGCCGAACGAGGGATACCGACCGTAGGCGGCTATCTCCTCCTGCTGCCTTTGTCGGCGCATATCTGCGAGATGGCGTTGCCACTGGTCGCGCATCGTCAATATTGTGAACGACCCAGGGTATGGTTACGCATACCTGTTCATCTGCACGGCGCCGTGCCTCACGCTCCTCCTTGGTACCGATCGCCTTGTCCTTCAGCTTGCCGAAGAAACCTCTGCGCTGCTGGGAAGGTTTGGGGGCGTCTGGTTGCGACTGGGACGTCCTCATCACGTTCTCCCTTTCTGGAACGGGGAAATGGACGGCCGACTGGGACGTCGAGCCAGTGCCAGAGAACGAATGACGTCTGGGCGTGTAGGGTGGAGGTTGGTCGCTGGTGCGAATTTCCCTAGCGAGACGTTCGCGAATATCGGGATGCTCCCTGAGAAATCCCTCATCCTCGTAAGGATGTACCCAAATTGACCGAGGTGGTTCGACGTTCGTATCTACCTATCGGCATATAAGTGCTTCTGGTCGGGCGTGCACTGGAAGGTCCATCCACGTACCCAAAATGGATGATTGGTCTGAGGATCAAACTCTCGGACCCAGCCGTCTGGTAGCGGGGTGTTATAGTCAGAACCCATGGCGATGTTGTGGTCAAGAGGTAAGAGACTGCAGCACCTTAGATAAGTGCTACGGGCCTTTTCGGTTGAGGTCATGGCGTGCGTGAGGGAACACTGCTGCGGAGCCTCACAGCCACAAGTGTCAGTCTGTCGCCAACGGGTCGACGTCATGCGCCACTCGCAATCGAGATCCGCAGACGCAAAATAATAAGTAATGTTGAGTTGCGAAGCAGCGGTACATCGAATTCAGCATTAGAAAGCGAGCTCAGCGATGAGGTAAGGTAAAGCAATAGGATGTGAATGGAGACGATGCATAGAATCGTATCGGAGTCTGTGGGAGTAATGCAGATGAGGAGGGACGCAGTAATATACAACGAGATATGAGAGGACCATATGACAATGAACGACGACAAATGTGGGCGAGGCGACGGAGAAGGTGAAGCGAGCAGCGTCGTTGCGACGATCAAGTTCGGACGTTATAGGATGGTGATGTGCACCGAGGCACGAGAACTGCGATGCGCTTCAACGCTTCAGGACAATGCTGGTGAAGAAGCGGGACGACGCACCTAAACCAATTAATGGATCTTCGCCCTCTGACCCCTTCGCGTGTCCGTGCGACGCGTCGCGCCGTCGACGGCCCCACCTCGCTGCTTCTGGAAGCTTTCACGATGGCCCTGACCACGGCTCTTCCCTCGCCTTCCGTTCGCGTTCTTCCGCCCATGAGTCATCGTCTGCGGCAAAGTACCCTGGGGCTGGGAAGGGGACGTAGTGTCAGACGCCTGGAAGGCGGGGAGCTCGTCAGGCTTGAAGCCCCACGCCAGGTACTCATCTCGGGGATCCTCCCGGATGACCCACTCCGGCGATGTGGGGTCGGCAGCGCAGGGCTGCCACTGCTCCTTGGGCTGGGCGGACCAGTTGTCGCCGGCCCTGTGCAAGGGGGGTTGGTACGCGGTATGGAAGCCGTCTTCATGAGGGAAGAAAGAGCCACCATCATACCATATGCCGGGAACGCCATTCCACCCATCCTCCTCCCCGCCTCCCTCCTCCTCGTCCTCTTCCACGTCTCCATGGCCCTGAACGTAAGCCTGGGCCTCGCCGTGATACCAGCTATCGAGCCAGTCCTGGTACTTCTTGTTGTAGTTGTCGATGAATGAGTCCATGGTTTGCACCTTCTCCCCACGCTCTTCAGCGGCGACGTTGGCGAGCCAGAAGGTAATGAAATCTTCGACCCGGTCTGCGGGATACGACTGCTCCCAAGCCGTAGAGCCCTCCGGCAGTCGAATCGGGCCCCAGTCACACGGAGGGTCGTAATTCCAGTCGTTCCTAATCTTCTCTTGGACCTTCTCTATGTGTTTGGCGTTTTCCCTTTCGTGACGCAAGGCGGCCTTGAGACTCATGGCCTGTCCCTGCTTGTAGCCGGCAGGAGTGCATATCTGGCAGAAGTATTGGCCACGCCGGCCCTTGACCGGGGCGAAATCTATGGACGTTCAGGCGTCAGGGCTCAACCACCTGAGCATGGACGGGGCGGAGTGACATGGCACTCACCATCGGGGTTCGTGAACGGCGGTGGCGTGGGCATTGACAGAGGACGCGGCGAAAATGAAACGTAAGAGCAGGGGATGCAAAGACGAATTGAAAGAGAGGTTAGGGGAGGGGAGTGAACGGGGAAGGCGAGGTGGCGGAGCTCATATAGGGCTGCTTGTCTCTCCGAGGCTCACCTCACTTGCCCAAATCACAGATATCAGAGGATCTCACTGCAGATCTCTCTTGATCAAGCAGCTCCTATTGGCTTCGAGGGTCATCATCTAGGCGCCCTAGAACTCAATTGTACCATGCACATCGCGGGAACTCGCAGTCCGTCGCTCTGGTCCACTACCGCAGCCGAGGGAGGCCAATCTGATCAGAGCTATACAGTAGAGTTCAAAGAATCGTCCAGAACGCTACTAACGGGGCACTAGACCGGAGCACGCGAATAAGATTACAATTATTGTCCAGCATACAAGTACCCAAGAACATGAGCCCGGTGCTAATCAATCCAGAGAACGGGCCCGAGTGCGAGAGCGAAACGCAGAACTTGTAGACTACTACGAGGGTCCGGGCAACGGATCGACCCACGTTCCGTTCGGATATAGCGTGGCTGCCATGGTGAAGTCACCGGCAGTTCCGCCGCTGGTGAACTGTTTCACAGAACCATGTGTCAGCGCCTTCGAAGGGAAGCCGAGGAGGAACAATGGGAATTGAGGAACAGGGACGGAAAACACTCACCGCGAGTCTGAAGAAGTGTATGATCCCAGGTTGCAACGCTGCCAGGGAATAGTTCAATGCAGAACCAACGTAACGTTCGACGTCGTCGACCAGAAGGGCGAAGCCGTCCCAGCTCTCACCGGCGGGGAGCGGACTCCAGAAGATGGTCTGGTTCTGGAGCGGGATAGAAGTGTTGTAACTCATCGTGTTCGTTAAAAACTGGGGCAGGTTGGAGCCCAGAGGGGCATCGCGCCGAAGCTGCAGGGCCAATCACGCATCGAATCAGCTTTCCGCATTTACCGCAGCAAGAATAGGACACCGGAACTTACGTCGTCCGCGGTCTGAAGGATCGAATCGAAGCCGAATGCAGCAACTCCGTTGAGGAACATTCCAAGCAAGAAACCTTGATAAATCGCGGACAGCCGGGTGGGGAAGCCGGTCCCAGGCATGAGAGCGATCGCAATAATGTAATGGTGTATTCGAAGCTCAAGTCCCGGGAGCTGAGAGATAACAGCGATGACGAGGCCGCCCACGATGTACCACCCCAAGTAGTATGCCAACCATCCGGTTTTCCTGATGACCCTCACCTGGTTGATCACGATGACCAGGAGAATGAGGATGATCACGATAAGGGCTGTGAGTCCGCCGGGGCGTGCAGCAATGTCCGAGGCAGTAAGGCGGTCGATGGGAATCTTGTCCATGGTGAGGTTCGTCAGGACTCCAACCCAGTAGGGTCCAAGGTACCACACGGCAGCTTCGATTGGGGTCTTCCTGAATGCCGGCAGGGTGAACCGGAAGGCAACCCGCCAGAAGGTGTATGCGACGAAAAGTGTCGGAAGGAATTGCTCGAAAGCTTGGTCAAGGGGAGGTGGACTAGCCATGGGCTGCGAGAACAGGGCGACATGCCAGAAACCAATGCACACTAGACACCAGTAAGCCACGATGGCCTTGGGTCGGAGGACGAGGAATATGAGAGCGGTGATGAAGACGTTGAACAGGAGAGCTTCGTTGCGGAGATCCAAACAACTGTGCTGGGAGGTCGTGGGGAGGAATCGGAAGGAGAGTGGGAATACGGATGGGAAGCCGATGGACGTCAGGCCATGGGCGGACAACGGAAGGTAGTCCGTGAAGTTCCCCACGAGCTCGAGGGTCGCACAACCTCCCCTGCTGTCGCTGACAAGTCCTCTGTAGCCATGAATGTAATTGTTCAGGACAGCTACGGGAGAGGAGCTAAATGGACTCACGCTTGGACTGCCGCCGCACAGATGAATGTATCTCCTCGATATGTATGGTCTGGGTCTCCGCCACCCACGATGAGAGGGACGAAGTCGACCTGCTCGTCGCCCACCGTACGAGGGTTCTGGAGCACGACGGAGCTGCACTGTGCAGGACATCGGAAATCGAAGGTCGAGTTACTGAATGGCATGCATTCAGTGCCGTCCAATCCACACCCGTCCAACGCCGCCCAATACGTTGCAGTGCATCCGATGAAGGAATCCGCTGGTGTCAGAAACGATTGCGCTCGCGAGAAGAATGCAAAGCCAATAATGTAGCCCGCCGCAAGGATAACGAAAAGCCATGGGTTGGTCAGCGGACGTGTAGCGCGAATGAGGGCAGGCTCTAATGCAATGGTGTAATGTTTGCGTCCAGTGTAGATATTGAAGTTGAGCCAGGGCTTAGGATCTACGGGTTCACTGTCCATGAAGGTTCTGTCAGGTGAAGGAGACAATATCACGAACCTGGTAAGTCCACTCTGGGACGCGGGCCTCGAACGTAGCGCCATATACGCTGCAACCGGGGATGTTCTGCTCCAAACGCCCTCCAACGACTCCTCCATGGCTGTGTCCTTGAAGGCGGCTGCGCAGAGAGCTGCTGGTTTTCTAGCTCGAAGCTGCTTGCTGGTGAGAATTTAGGTTTTCCGGCGAGCTCCTCGAGGGGTGTTGTTGCTGACCGCGCCACATGAGTTGAGTGGGAGGAGGCTGCGGACCTTGCACTGGATGTGGATGGCTCCGCCATCTCATGTGATTATCCGTGACGTCTCAGCAGAGAAGGAGTGCGAGGCCAAGGGACAATGCTAGTGTCAAAGAGGCGGTGAAGGCGGGCATAAGGATGGGGAGACCACGAGGGACGAGAAGGAGAACTGTGAATGCGCAGCCGCAGCCTGCTGTCTTCGCACGACGATGCTCCGCCAAGCGACATTCTATGTAAATGGCGCCTAGGCAACACTGACATCGTCTTCTACGTCATGCTTTGTCGTGTCTTGGTGGCGAACCGATCCTAGACATGCCTTGCGGCACGTACGTCGACGTACTGTCTAGCCTCCTACTTGGATAATATTACTGGTAGTCTAGTACTTCTCCAGGACTTGAGGATCTATCTCGACTCGGAACCAGGGTGCCTAATTCAGATGAAATGCCCCCATCGGCTCAGTGCTGTCCGTCCTCCCGTGCCAATTCACATGGAGTTCACTTCTGAAACGCATTAGATTCGCAGTACGGTAATCACGAGCAAAGTAAGTGTACTCGTTAGAGATCAGTGAAACTGCGTTTGATGCTATATCGTCGATGATGTTGCCATACTTAAGTACCGCACATAGTAGCTTCCCTAAAGCTTAGCCTCGGAGGAGATCCATGTGTATGGTAAATGGCATCGACTTGGAGCACTCTCTTAAATACGGGTATTACCCCCATCCGTTACAGCACCGTAGCGCGTCTCTTTCTTCTCATACCCTCACGTTCGACTTGACCATCATGGCTGCGCCCGCCGACATGACCACCCGCGACATCAGCGGGAAGTACATTATGGTTCGTTGATTCTGGCACATACAAAACGATGTTGGTTACCAATGGCTTTCGTCCAGAACAAGACCCTCTCCGATGACAACGACGAGATCCTCCGTCTTCAGGGCGTCGGCTGGATGACCCGCAAGGCTATCTCAATCGCCACGCTATACCTCGACGTGCATCACTTCACGGAAGATGGCATCGAGCAGATCGTCATCGACCAGACTATCACTGGAGGTATCAAGGGTACGAAGGAGCACCGGAGATTCGACTGGGTCGAGCGGCCCCACGAGGACCACATCTTCGGCCCCGTACTTGGCAAGAGCAACCGTCTCACCCTGGACGAAATCGAGCAGGACTGGCTGAAGCAGAACTGGTTGGAGGAATCCTTCCTCGATGACAAGATCATCTATACACGCGCGGCGAGCGACACCGCCAAGAGCGGCAGGACCTGGACTGCTCAACAGGTCAGTCAGCCGGTCCGCCGTAGACCTGGGTCATCCTGACCGGCATTTAAGGCCTGGGGCTTCGAGCAAGTCAATGGCGAGAAGCGCTACACTAGACATGTCTACTTCACTGGTCCGAATGGGGAGGTCATTCAGAACCGACTGGTATACGATTACCGTGAGGCACCATTCACCCCCACCCTGAGTTTCTGCGGAGATCTGACCCTCCGCCAACAGAGGGCCCGTTGTAAATTATCATTTAGACATCGCATTCGCGACCGCCGGCGGCTACAACTGACGATGTAAGATACGACGTACACACCTCTTGTAAGAAGATCGGAATCGAGGAATGACGAACCTACTTTGTACACTCAACCCGCCTTTGGGGGGAATATGGACATTATTTTCCAAACCGCATCCTTGCCGCGCTCCCAAGCCTGAGGGCCCCTGCTCTCCTCCCCTCCGAACTCTACCATAATACCGTCTTTTGTCCATTCGCACCAGATCCCTATCGAGCCCGACGAAGGTCCTGCCCCTCCGCCCTTCCGGTCTGGCTCGCCCAACGTAGATACGAAATCCTTGCCAGTGGTCTGCGGAGTGGCGTCGAATGATCTGGGGCGATCTTTTCCCTCGATCTTGGCGAGGTTAAGAGGGATCGGCGAGATGGGATAGGATGTGTACGGTGATTTGGTCGCGCGAGACGCGTTCGTGCCAGCTTTGGGAGGAAGGACATTGTAAATGTCGACCCCGTCCAGAACGAGCGCCTTCGCCTGCAATTCCTCCAAGTTCAGCCCTGTCTTGGGCACATATCCGTTGACGGGCTTGAAGAGTAGACTGATTCCGAGGATATAGTAGTTGAAATAGACCGCATCGGAGTAGGACTTGACCTCGGGAGTGGTAGCATCGGGTATGGACGCTTTCTCTGCGAGTGCAGAGATATGGGCAGCGAGGTCCGGAGAGCTTGGTTGTAGGCCAATGAGTTTCTGGATGCCACGAGCCATCCTTGGGGAGCCTCGTCGTGAACGAAGGTGGGTGTTGGTGGAGGAGTGGTGTGGACAATCACGTGTCTGCCCGCGCAATGACATCAACATGCGTTTTGCGTTGCAGCCTCTTCAGGGTACCCCCTCTCACCGTCCTTCTCCCTCTCCCGCCTGCATGCTTTGACACCGGTAGGATGGAACGCACAAAAAAAGAAAATGCGTCGGAAGAGCGCGATACGCTGCGCAAGCAGGTCGCAGAGAACACCCGTGGCATCTTCAGCTATTTCTGGCCCCTCCACCCCATCCAGCTCTTCGTTGACCTCCTCTGGGCCGTGGCTCGTCTTTTCTCGCCTCTCGCACCACACCTTGTGCCGCTAGCTGTGTTTTCTGTTACCCTACCTCTCATTATACTCCTCTCAATCGGGTCTGGGTACTTCGTCTGGAAAAGCATCGCGGTCAGTTGGGAGACCGAGCTGTTTCTTCAATATGGGTACGTGCATTTTGACTTATGTGCATATAAGCGGTCTGATATGTTTTTAATCGTCTCAAAAAGTGATGGAGGAGTTCCGCATGCGGAACTCGCCCTTTGGAACGTGTTACCAAACCAAGCATACGATATCTCTCTCCACCTCGTGGTTCCTGCGAACGAGGCCAATATCGCCCTCGGTAACTTCATGGCCGGCTTGACGCTATCCAGCCCCTCGAATACAACCATCGCAGATGTGCGTAAACCGGTATGTAATCCCGTCATCCTTCCAGTTTGGTAGAGAGTCTGAGTCTGTCGTTCTTACAGGCGATTGTTCTGCCACAGTATCTCGCGCCGTGGTCCTACTTCTACAACAGACCGGGCACTGTAGACCTCGATATCCCCATGCTGAATGACTTCGTGGTGGGCACCAGTCGCGCGACGGCGAAGATCGAACTTGGCCGTCGGGACCACTGGAAAACCCTGGGCGAGGGGCATGGACGTGAGCTTGCGGTGTTATCGGGCTCCATCCGCGGAGTCGTCATCTATCATGGCATTCGGTGCGCCTTTTTATGCGATGCGTGTAGCACGACCGACGTGGCACTGACGCGTCTCCACAGTGGTCTCGTATCGCATTTCCCTCTCTTTTCTGCCTTGGCGGCATCGGGGATATTCTTCTTCATCTTGTTCATTGGACTCGTCGCTTGTCTCATGCCGGCAGTCGAATGGCATTTCCCTTCCGAGCCAGAAGAACGGCGTCAGTTGGAGCCTGAAGACAAGCCCCGTAGACGTCGGCGGTCCCGTCGCCCAGAATACATCGAACGTGGCGAGAGCAAGGATCGCCCAAAGACCCCTACATCGGGACAAAGGGCGGAAGGCAGCTCTTCTCGCTCGAGACAATCGGTCGGTGGATTTGCGTATCCTATGGGATTTCCTAACCACCCGGTTCGTTAGAGAGATCCTGACGTCAAGGCTGAAGGCGATGATGATTGGGACACGACGACGTACCAGACCCCTGCCGGAGCTGTGGGCACGACCACGACTGCTTACAAAGACGGGTCGCCTACAGTCCGTCGACGTTTGTCCCGACCTTTAACGGCTGACGACCTAGAAATATAGAATGTGGTGTGTGCGACTATCACCTATTCGTTGTAACATAGTGTGCGATGATTCAGGACATTCCACGTCGCCCCCTTGCGCACGTTGTACGGCATGTATACCCTTTGGAATCTTAATCTTGTGGACGTTGGTGAATCCCGTCCTAATGTTTGTCGTTATACTTTTTGTTCGCGGTGCAGGGTATCTTCTATCGATCGGGAATCATTAATCCATACCATTACGAGTGTCTACGTCTGCCACCCAAATTCCTGGTAAAATGCATGTGAAGTGTAGGTTGTGTGCTTGTCACCTGCAGCAGAAGTCACCTAAGCAGTCGGCTCGGACTTCATCTTCTCTGCAGCACCCGCTTCCTCCTGAGGGGCTTCCAGATCTACCTTCTCCCTCGTCTCTGATTTTACAAGTTCTGGTTCTTCTGCCATATTCGTCTTCCGCTCAGCATCCTCCGTCACGACCGAAGGTATCTCCGACTCCAACCCATCAGCCTTCTCGCCTTCCACCACAGATGTTTCTGCCTTCGGTGGCGCTGTCGTAGGCTCCGCAGCCGCAGGCTCCTCTTTCGTCTCTTCCTTAGGGGGAGGGGGAGGGGCTTCTTCCTTCTTTGCCGAACTGGTATCACCACCGAGCCCTTTGATGAGATCTTCTGCGTCTGCGCCAGTCAACCCCAGCTCCTTCACGAGTGCCTCCAAGTCGTCCTCGGTGACGTTCACGCCATGCAGGCCAGCATCCCCAAGGGCCTGCCCTGCGTCTACCTCACCGTCACGGCGGGATGGCTTTGGTTTGCTCGGTGACGGGGCGGGGGAGATGTGTTCGGGGTTCATCTGCGCGGGGGCGTATGCACCGGGGATACCGACGGGAACGGCACGGAGTAGGGGCTTGTCTTCTTCGAAGGGATCCCAGTCTTCGTTGAGGCGCAGGAACTGATCGAGCTCGCCGAATTCGACGGCTTCTTCGCTGAGCAGTGATGTGCATCGTCAGACATGAGACGGCGGGGTAGACACGGTGCGATTCACTCACAACTCCTGGAAAGTCTATACCCACGCGAGTAATGTTAGTACGCCGTTGATGTGGATACCGCAGTTGCGAAGTTAGATCAAGATGCGACGGACGTACCCCTGGAAATTCACCACCAATGAGGATCCCAGGGAGTTGCTGCTTGTCTGCACCCGTGGGTTAGTCCCCGTTCCGGAGACGTGTCGGACGAGGGAAAAGCAGACTGGTACTAGCCTAGTGGGGCTTTCCTTCGCCAGAGCTTCTTTGCGTCCTCGTCTGATGCCAGATCATAGGATGTAAATTGAGCCTTCTTGACCTGCAAGACGCGGAGGACGTATTCTGTACATGGGTGGGATAAGTGGGCGGTTGTGGCAATGTCGATGGACACACGGCAGACGCACCTTGACGCTGCCTGAGCGCGGGCTGAGAAGCAATAGTAGTAAGGAAGACCTGGATCGGTGGTGGGGGCATGGTTGTGTCGACAGTAGTCAGGAAGCGGTCAATGGGACTCAGGACAAGTTGAGGTGAGTACAGCAAGGGTTGATCTGGTATCTTAAGTGTGGACCAAGGCGTTGGGGCGGGACGCCCGTGGCGGATCAGGGCACGGCGGGTCACCGGTCACCGGTCAGCAGGTCAGCAGCATTATGGGCGGCTGTCTACCCCACATGATCGACGCCCGCCCGGAACTTGTCGTCGGACTCGTGGTCGTGGTCGGACTTGTTCCCCAACCCCACACTCTGCCCGCTCAATATCGCATCCCGGGATACCGACGGAACAACATACATATATACCTCCTCAGGCTCCTGTGCGAAACTTCTTCGCCCTCTTCCACCCCACCTCGCTCGGCATCCAGGGCGCATACCCCGCTTTTCACTTTTTCTGCCTCTGACATCATACCATGCCTCTTGCCAAGCTCCCCCGGCCAGCGCAACTTCGCGTGCGCGCTCTGGCAACTAGCTCGACCCCCAGGCCTGCACTCACCGGCCTCAGCGCAACCGCAAAATCGAGGGCAGAGAAGATCTCTCAAGAGTGGAAGGGTACCAGCGCGACAGGAGGCAACACCAAGAACTTCGTCGGTGGAGAGTTTGTCGAGAGCAAGGCTGAGCAATGGATCGACGTTGTGGATCCAGTACGTCGTGCCTTCTCGAGACCCAAGCAATAGCGTGTACGCTAAACATGCCGCCATGCCAGGCCTCACAAACTCTTCTGACGAGAGTGCCAGAGACGACCTCCTCTGAATTCGAACACGCAGTGGATGCCGCTCAGCAGGCGTTCAAAACCTGGAGTCGCTCGAGTGTTCTCACTCGTCAACGGTTTGTTATGGAGTGCGTATCGAGCATACTCGTGCTGCGTCCAAGACGTGCATATTAACTCGTGTCACAGTCTCCAGCACCAACTGCGGCAACACTCCGACGCGATCGCGAGTAGTATTGTGCTAGAGCAAGGAAAGACGTATCCTGGTGCATAACAATTCCTATCAGGCCATGGTAAAACGAGAGTGTTCATATTCCACACAGATGCACAGGGAGACCTTCTTCGAGGTCTGCAAGTAGTGGAGACTGCAACCAACATCCCTACTGCACTTCTGGGTGATACCATTGAAGGTCTGTCCAAGTATTGGGTTCCACGAGCTACGAAATGATGTTGTTCTGCAGTCTCGAAGGATATGGATACCTCAACGCGCCGGCTTCCGTTGGGCGTCTGCGCCAGGTTTGTCGATGTTATAAGCAGTGTATACCTAATACTAATTTGAAACATTCTCCCCAGCATTGCACCTTTCAACTTCCCTGCGTGAGTCTGTGCCGAGCCCGGATGAACATCATAAGCTTACCTCCCCTCAGGATGATTCCTCTGTGGACAATCCCTTTGGCCCTTGCCACCGGCAATACTCTCGTCCTCAAGCCTTCAGAACGGGACCCGGGTGCTGCTATGATGATTGCCGAACTGTGCCAGAAGGCAGGTCTTCCAGCCGGCGTTCTCAACGTCGTACATGGGACTGTTCCTACTGTCAACGCCGTCTGTGACCATCCCAGCATCAAAGCTATCAGCTTTGTTGGCGGCGACCGCGCAGGCAAGCACATCTACGAGCGGTATGCGTATCCATCCCGTTGTTCAATACTTGTGGCTAATTCGTCCACATAAAGCGGCCGTGCCACTGGAAAGCGTGTCCAGGTGAACATGGGAGCAAAGAACCATGCTGTGCTCATGCCTGACGGTTTGTCCAGTTCTCTCTAAATCGGCAATGCTTCGTTTAACGTCCCTGGTCAGCCAACAAGAACCACGCGTTGAACTCGATCATCGGTGCTGCATTCGGCGGTGAGCAATTATGACTACTCAACAGAGGCATGCGTTGAAGGTGCTTCAGCTGCTGGCCAACGTTGCATGGCCATCTCCGTTGCGGTATTGGTCGGCAACGCACAATCCTGGATACCCGAGATCATCGAACGTGCCAAGAAGCTCAAGGTCAGCCAAGGCTTCGAGCAGGGTGCCGATCTGTATGTCCATGGAATCCCTGTAGGTGAAGTTGGTGCTAACATCCGCCTTAGTGGCCCTATCATTTCCCAGGCGGCTAAGCAACGCGTCACTGGTTTGATTGCTTCTGCTGAGGAAGAGGGAGGTGTCATTGCGCTCGACGGCCGTGGTTATGAGGTACCCGGGTACCCCGACGGTAACTGGATCGGCCCTACTGTCATCGAGGCAACGACCACCATGCGGTGCTACCGGTAACGCATATCCTTACCTCGTCTCTCATACGTTGATGCTAATGTAGTAACGATTAGCGAGGAGATCTTCGGCCCCGTGCTTATTGTGATTAAGGCCGACACGCTTGATGACGCGTTGTCGATCATCAACGAAAATAAATACGGCAACGGCACTGCGATCTTCACAAACTCTGGCGCAACTGCCCGCAAGTTCGAGCGTGAAGTTGAGGTCGGCCAGGTTGGGATCAATGTGCCTATCCCTGTCCCTCTCCCCATGTTCTCCTGGAGTGGCAACAAGAGCAGCTTCCTTGGCGACATTCCGTTCTACGGCCGTGGGTGAGTGTCTCATGATAGTGTATGGCGACGAAGTTGCTGACTGGACACCACAGCGGTGTTGACTTCTACACGCAGAACAAGACGACGACGGCTTTGTGGAAAGCCGAGGATGCGATTGGAAACAAGGCGTCTGTGGATATGCCCACCCACCATTAAGCATCTAGCGGCTCGTGTCCGATATACACAGCGCATTGTACTATAACAATACAGTTCTACTTCACGGCGCTGCGGACCATTATATGCAGTGCCTATCTACTGTACACCTTGTGTGCTTGCCCCGAACACTTCGTCGAGGAAGGCGTTTGAGAGCCTCACGCATTGGTTATAGACGTTCTCGAAGCCATTCTGCCAAGAAAGATGTCAGTGTAGATATCTGAAAGAGAAGCGCAGACCACTGATCAAGGCACTGACAATGCCACCGTAGTACGGGTCGGGGATGGGCTTATTGTCAACGTACGAGCCCCAAAGGCGGATTTCCGCGGTGGCGTCGTGCGGCTTCACTCGCTCCAGGTTCCGCAGGTTAGACTCGTCAGCCGCGAGGATATGCGTGAACTCCTTGAAGTCGGACCGCTGCACCTGCCGTCCGGAGTGGTTGATCGGGACGAGGTGCTGCTCATCATCCCAGGTAATCAGATGAGAACGTTATCTAGGTACTATCCTCCAGGCGCACCTTCTTGCATACCGCCACCGTCCTGGGATGTATGTGCTGTGGTCAGATAGACTCGGAGCTGGTGTAATTAGCGGACTCTCTTACCGTTCGTCAGGGTCCTCGCCCAGGTGGTAGCTGGAAGTTCCAGCCGAGTCGACGGTGACGTCCAGGCCCCGTTCTTTCGCAACGTGCCTCAGGACCGCCTCTCCCATTGGGGAACGACAGATGTTCCCCAAACATACGACGAGCACCGAGACGTTTTGTGAGGACATGACGGCGAAACGATGAGAATTAGCGGCACATTTGGACGCCTGGAGCGTTTATGAGACAGTGCTGCACCGCGTATTACCATATCGAGCAGGCTTAGTGTTTGGAATATGTTTCTTCTTTTTGTCCGTTGGAATATGATTATGTCCGCGTCCTACCCAGCCTACCTAACACTGGGGGTGGGGGGTTAGATATCCAAAGTTGATAGGGTAAACAAATCCAGAGGGAGCAATCATTACATGAGATTGGTCTATGCAGAACTAGGTAGGTAGAATGGGTGTTAGCACGGAGGTCTGTAAGTAGTCATCAGGGACGGACATCAAGCAGAGGTTTTCATCGCGGTAGGTTGAGGGTAGCAGGCGTAGCAAAAGAGGTATATACACCGTGATGAAGGGGGAATGGAATGTGGCAAGATAGAAGAGAAGCACCACCCCAATCCATGGGGAGGCTGGGGAGTGTTTACCACTTGATCCATTCGCCGTACATGTTCGGAACTTCCCCGCGAACGTACGCCTCGAAAGTTCGCTTCAGGACCGTTGACCAATCAAGATCCCGCTTGTCATCTGCAACAAGGTCCGCCGGGAACTCTGTCCGCTCTGTTGTTACTGCCTCCTTCGCGTCAGCCTGAGCCCGTGCTGCCCGCTCGCCATTGATGAAGCGAGGTCCCAGATCTGGCCAGTTCCGTGTAGCATCGAATGGTTGCCACCTGCAATAGCATGAATACAGGACGACTGGGGCGATGACCTTAGAAACGCTTACCAGAAGTTGTGGAAATGATACGAGTAAGCTCCCCTAAAGAAACCGTTGAAACCAAGCGCATGCGGTGCCGCGCTCTTCTCCTTAGGCGTAAAAAAGAAATCGCCGAACCTTCAAATCGCAATGATGAGCGGAACGTTCACACATGACGCCAAATGTGGGTAACACTTACTCCGTGAAGTACGGCTGTGGCGGGCGCTCCCGCTGGTAGTCCTCCGTGTTCAGCCACGCAGAGTCAAACAACGCGTCGGGCAGCCGCAATAGTAGCGGCTCCAGCGCGGCGTCCTTTGTGTATCGAGACACAGTCATCGGATGGAAGTCCAGGCCGTTCTTGAGCGCGGTGCGGAACAAGAACGTGCCAAGCGCCGAACCCCTGTTCAGCTTCAATACGGCGGTGTTATACCTCTCCAGGCGCGACCACCGGTACGCGAACGCGCCCTTCCATCCCCACAGCTCCTCCCAGTCGCGCAGCAGGATCGTGTCCGCGTCAAGATAAATGCCCCCGAAGCGGTGGCACAGCACGAAACGTGCCATGTCCGACAGGATGACGGAGAGGCGGTCGTACGACGACGGAGACTTCGACCCGACCCGGTTCACCTTGTCGTCCTCCTCCGTCTTCGTGCCCGCTGACGGCGTCTTCGCCCCATCGCCGCTCGCAGAGGACGACTCGGCCTTCTGCTGGGGGACCTTCTCCACGACGCCCCCGGAGTTGAACAGCGAATCCCGCATGTCGCGCCACTCGTCTTTCAGTTCCGGTATGCCGTCCAGCTGCTCCGTCGTGTTCCACAGCTTGAACTGGATGACGTCCTTGAAGCGCGGATGCAGGAACGGCGAGGCCCATGGGTTCGACTTGAGCTGTTCGAACATGTCGCGCAGCGCTGTCGGGTTGGGCACGGACGCGGCAGGCCCGGGGTTGATCCACAGCCAGAACTTGGGCCGACAGATCGTGGGGTCGGAGTGTTCGGGGTCGAGGTTCAGGCCAAGGTTCTGGGTGTAGAGGAACGACAACAGGGCAAGGTATGGCTTGTCCGTGAACGGGCCCGTCCAGAACATGTGGAACAGGTGCGGGCTGTCGTCGCAAGCATTCGGTCGGTCCTGGTGCGCGGTGTACTGAGGCGGCTGGGGGAAATAAACGTGCGGCTCCCAGTCAGCGTTGCGCTTCTTGACGAAACCCGCGTTCGGGTCGGCAACGCCTTTGCTCTTCAGCGCGAGCGCAGGGTTTACCTGCGGGGCGGTCTGCGTGCTGTTCTGGAGCTCCCCATCCTCGACATAGATGTACTTCCAGTCGTCCATCTTCCCTCTCCGAACCCGGGCTTGGTTGTCCAGTCCTCCACCGAGTCGCAGCACCTCAAGGCAGTCCCGAACATACTGTACCCAAGCATGAGCCACGGCGTGGAGCGAGGAATAGTGGAGGACGTTTTACCTTGTTCTGGGAGAAGTCACAGTGCTCCATGACCACGTCCATATCTGCCACGCTACCGGGTAATGGACGTGGAGGATACGCGGTGCTGGGCGGCTTGGCCTGAATGTCGATGTACACACGCTTGGCACCAATACCAACGGTGTTAGTCACGCCTGGCGGGCGGAAGCGTGAGGGGATGGTGGATGACTTTCGTGGGGGCAGCGCGGGGTTGATTGGAGGCACGGTGAGCCCAATGTTCTCCGGCACTGGTCTTCGGTTAGGTTTGCGACGATAAGAAGAGTACTGAGCGGGACGCACCTTTCTGCCCGCTAGGATAGTGTCCAGCAGCTACCTCCCACTCCCATATTCGCTGGAGGTCCTCGCGTCGATACACGAGCGTCGGCGGCTCCGCGTACGTCGTCCAGGTCCTGTCCTCGGACGAGAACCGGTCCCGCAGCGAGATCATCATGACAATGGTGAAGACTACGGCGAGAAAGCCTGCCACGAGCATCATCCTGCCTCGTCTCCGGCCAAAGCGTGTGATGGTGACTTGGTGCAGTTTCGGGGCATTGGGGAGCATGAGGCGGAGGCGTCGTGTGCGTACACCAGGTATGGGAAGTGAGATGGGCATTAGCCACGACGAGGACTGATGATGGCGCTGCCATTTTTCGCGGACAGCAGAAGAGTGTAAGGGGAGTCCATTGGTCGTTCGCGCCTTTTCGGCATAACCGTTCCCGCGCTGTTGCGGGAAGTATATTGAAGTGGCCATGCCAAAGGGACCGGGTAGCCCAGCAAGGGAAGAGTGCTGGGGACTAGGAGAGCTATAGGCTAGGACGCCGTGAATGAGGACAAGTAGGGGGGCGGGGAGGGTCTTTGGGACCGGAAACTGCGCGGGCAGGATTTGGACGTGGGCGAGCAGCGCCAGTCCAACAAGCCCACAGCGTCCAAAGCAGCAGCCACGTGCTCTCACATCTACCGGCGCCTACTTAAATGTCTGCCGAAATACTCTTCCTTCACAGAAACTTGGCGATTCCCCTGGTGCAAGAGCACCAGGAAGTACAGCATACGGTTCTAGCCATAGAACCGTATATTTTCCCCAGAGTATTGCAACTATTATTACAGTGGTCCTACATCTACTCGTCTGCTCCATACAAACGGCCAGCTCTCTCTCACTAGTTGGCCCCAAGAGGCTGTTGAACCAAGTCCGCCGGGTCAGTCGGCACAGACAAGATGCGAAGCGTGTTCGTGTGCCCGAGACCGCCCTTCCAGCCCTGCACAGCAATGACAGTGGTGCCGGTCTTGATGATGTTGAGTGCAAGCGCATTTCGGAGACCGAAGCGGATGCGGTTGTCGACCTGCAAGCCAGGTTGTTTCAGCACAAATCCGACACATACAAACACGCGCTCCTTACATCGGTCTGCCACTGATGGGCCTCGATGCCGCGGGGCTCGGGGTACCAGAAGGGGTAGCATCCCCTGTGCAGGTGAATCTGGCGTGCCGTCTGCTGGTTACGAGTAACTGCGCGAAAAGAGCGTCAGCACCGCTCCACCATCCAGTGTCCTTGGAACCTACCGGTGATGATCGGAACTGAAGGACGGTACTTCGAGATCAGGCGTGCAGTGTTGCCACTAGTCGAGAGCACAATGATAGCGCTCGCATTCTGCTCCGAAGCCGCAGCAACAGCGGCCAGTGCGACCGTCTCAACAGTCTCCGTGGGACGAGAAGTGGTGTTCCGCAGCTCATCGTACAGCGCTGGATAGCAAATCGCGCCCTCGGCGAGTAGGCAAGTCTCAGCCATCATGAGAACTGTTCACGTGCATTAGACAAGCCCGTATAATATGTCACGAAGTCTCAGCTCACCAGACTGGATAGGATATGACCCCTTCGCAGTCTCGCCAGAAAGCATGACGCAGTCTGCGCCGTCCATCACGGCGTTCGCGACATCACTAACCTCTGCACGGGTCGGGCGAGGGTTGTACTAAATGGATAGGTCATTGAATGAATTAGTGCACAAAGGAGAAAAGGATTCCCAAACTTACCGTCATCGACTCGAGCATCTGGGTAGCGACGATGACGGGCTTTCCGGCCGTATTACACTTGGCGATCATCATCTTCTGAGCGAGGAACACTTGACTGGCAGGGATCTCGATACCGAGGTCACCGCGCGCGACCATGACACCATCGGTCTCCGCAAGAATCTCGTCAAAGTTGACGACACCCTGCTCGTTCTCGATTTTGACGATGATCTTGATATTGGCGCCATCGGGGCCAAGGACGCGACGAATTTCGCGTACATCCTCCGCGCGACGGATGAAAGATGCGAAGATCATGTCGACTCCGTTCTTGACACCGAATTGAAGGTCGGCCTTGTCCTTCTCAGAGAGCGCGGGCAAGTCGACATCCGTCTTCGGCAAGTTGACGCCCTTGCGAGAGCTGACGTTGCCATTGTTCAATGCGCGTACGCGAACATTTTCACCCTCGATAGCAATGACGAGGAGGGAGAGGATACCGTCGTCAACATAGACGAGCTTGCCAGGTGCAGTAACCTTTGGCAGGTTTTTCTACAGCCTTATAGTCAGATAGAGACATCCATGCCTCCAAGATGGCTCGTACTCACGTAGTCAACGTACATAACCTTGTCATCGCAAGTGTCCTTGTACTGGTCATTAGTAGACAAGATGAACTCGTGGCCAGCCTTGATCGGATACTGAGGGATTTCGACTGTCATTCGTCAAAATCTTCGGCTGGGAATGTGGGAAACGTACATCAGTCTTGTTCCTGGTCACACCAGTACGAATCTCGGGGCCTTTCTGTGCAATCTCTCAACACCCGTTCGCTTCGCAATTGCGGAAGCAGTACGTACCGTGTCTAAAGCGATGGCGACTGGGCGGCCTTGGGGGTCGACTACAAGCCAATGAACATTGGCGTTCCACAGACACTAGAGAGAGCGCACGTACGCGACACCATCTTCCTAGTGTTGTCGATCACACTCTGATGGTACTCGTATTCTCCATGGGAGAAGTTCATCCGAACTGGATGCGGACGCGGTTGTATGCGCGCGTGGACGACGTTGAGAACGCGGCGGTATGCGGGCCAAGAGAAAGACACATACCAATGTTCACACCAGCCCGGCGCAGCTCGGTGAGCTTCTCGACGTTGTTCACGTTCGGACCTGCATTTCCGACGCGTTCAAAAACTGGCTCGCGACGCCCACGAAACAGGTAGCGCACCAATGGTTGCGATGATGGACGTCTGTTTTCCGCGCATATATTCGACATCAGCGGCTGTGGCGAAAGAGCAAAGAGATCGTCGATCGGGCAAATGGGACAGACCTTGCGGTGGTACTTGGTCTCCTCGGTCGGCACCTGGGCCTTGGTGGGGTCGAGCGAGGCGGCCCATGCGATGCGAGAGGTGATCAATTCGGCCATGGCGAGGAGGGGGGAGGTAGAAGTGCTGGTGGTATGGGGAGAGGACGAAAAGGTGTGGGACTGGGTTTATCTACGGTGCGAGGGGCGGAGCTAGGGTGGATGTGATGGTTCGATGACACTGATCTAGGTTATCTAGCCTCTCTTCGCGCCCGCATTTGGAAGCCCTCGCGACAACCTTGCGCTCAGGCTTTGCTATTCGCGATCGTCCAACTTCACACCACATTAGCCAAGGGATCGCCCAGCCCATTACGTCCCTACGAACGTGTCTCGTCCCTTCCTGCGTTTCTGGGCCACGAGATCTTCGCGAGAACCAGGTATGTTTAGCTTCCGTTTAGCCAAGGCAATCCGAAATACCTCCTCATATCGATGGCCGCGCCGGCCAGTGGTCGCGGGGCAGCATCCCGAGGATGCAGTGGCGCAATCGATGTGTCCTCCAAAGATCGCATAAGATACTACATAACATTCGATTGCTGTCAACTGACGAGATGTGCCGGCGCAGTGCGCGGCGCGGAGAAGGGCGAACGTCGAATGTCGTAAGAGAAGCATGTTCAGGGGCATCGTGCCGCTCAGACGTCGCCTGGCCTCTCACGGAGATTCGGAGTCCCCCTCAACATACGGCTTAAGTCGAGTTCTCGACGTTCATGATATAGACGCACTAGCAGATTCCCGTGCCTACGTCACGAAGATGGAGAGCCTGAGCGGCCGCGAATTCATGCCTCTCGACGGAGGTGGCGCGCATCGGGCGGGCTATCGCCCGCCCTCAACGCGCCTCATCCTGGTTCACACCGCCTCACTACTTAGATTATCCCCTCTAACACTGCAGAATATTACATGAGCGTTCCTGGGCGACCTGCTGGGAAGCGTTCTAGCTCAAAAAATTGTCCAAAGGATAAGTTCGCATAACACTCGCTCTAATTGGATACATAATCACTCTTTCCATTTGAGCGAAAAGCATTTCTGTGCCTACGTCCCGGATATGGGAGCCAACTCGGAAGAACTGGATGCGGCGGGCATCGGGCGGGCTATCGCCCGCCCTCAACGCGCCGCACCCCCGCTTCTTGAACTGTTTCAAATACAGCCGTATATCTTACCTTACCCCCAAAGGCGAAAGAGAGCTTTCTGGAACAGCGAATAGCCCCATACAAATGCGTAGAATTTGAACCTACCTTCCCGTACACCAGACACTGGCACTGATTAGACTCGGACATAACATGCAAGCTGTACCCGGGGCTTGATGTGTTGGCCGGGTCGTGCGTTTCCTTTATACCTGAGAAGACCACAGATCAATTTATGACCTCATAGCTCTCGAAAATTCGCGCACAGGCAGGGGAGGATGAACCTGGGATGAACCCAGGACGCCATGCCATAG
>BACB01004965.1:0-69185 GCA_000338015.2 Ganoderma multipileum BCRC 37180
ATAAATGGGGCTAGTGTTTGCGACATTGCACGACGAGCCAAAAATAGTAATATTACTGTAATACAAGGGATACAAGACCCATCCTCCGCCTAGATGATATTGGCACGATCACCTTGGATCACCTGAACATTCGCTTCGTCCATATTCCCCACTTCTGCAGACCACACTGAATTAGTCTGCTGTACAGGCCAAGACGGAGAAAGCGTGTATAGTCCAAGATTCAGAGGCCGTTGTCAGTCAAACTGCGTTTTTCCGATTCCGAATCCTCCACCCCCGTGGCAGACGGTAGGGGCTTCCCGAATGAAGTATGTTTAGATTTTCGATGCATCTCGTAGTACAATTGCAACTCACCGGCAACGGCTTCAAGGCTCTGAGACGTCTCTTCCAGGCCTCATGTGTGTATATCTGATGGTTGGAGACGTACGCAGCTCCCTCGTCGTGTTTGAAACCAGACGCGATGGTAGCCGTAGCCAAACGCAGCTTCATGGATGCATTTGTCAGGCTGCGCAATCGAGGGCCCCGGGCTTTGCTGCCAGTCTCAACATCAGTCTGAGACATGCCGTCCTCCCTCTGGTCATGGTCTCCCCGCCCACGAAGGCCCCCGATGACGATGATCAATGTGAAAGATATGCCCTGAGAGCGCACATGAGCCTGAGTGACTGCACAGATACTTAAGCAGAGTCTTACTATGAGCGGTGGAAGAGCATCAATGCAAAACATTTCCGGGTTGATGCCTGCGCAGAACGTCACCAGCAGGAACAGGAGAGTCACCGTATAGAGCACGGCAGACTGGATAATAGTGACGACGACACCATGCCGAGCGGCCACAGGAATGCCCCCCAGTTTCAGCGTGTTCTGGTTGGACCGGTTGACGAGGACTACTATCAGAGCTACCGTAGAAAGAGAATGAGTCATCATCATGCATCGCAAATCATGAGATGCACGTACTTGTGGTAAATAGGTTGGAAGCAAAGGCGAGCACGAGGAATGCGGCGAGCCACTGCGGCCCCTCGTTTTGACCAATACTCGGCAAGCTCCAGGTCGCTAGCCGATACTCAATGCAAGCTACATACCCGGACACTACATATGCATCAGATAATTCCAAGAAGGAGATGCAAAGGTGTGAGAGACCTGCCGTTGCAATCAGCAGTACCACAGGGACTGCTATCGCATGTAAATTGTAGCCTGACACGATGAATGCGCGGTATGCCTTAGTCCCTTGTGCATTAGATCGGCGTCAGAAAAGAGAGATTCAAGGCGCACCATGACCGCGTCCCCCAAGAGAGTCTGCGTTATGTAGATGAACATTTTTGCCATGAACGTAGGCTTCTGTGCATCTACAAAGTAACGGAATGCACGGCCATCTTGAGCGACGAACACTTCGAACCCTCGCGCCACATCGACGACGAGGTGCTGGGGCGGATGAGCAACTTCTGCCTGGGATAGCTGGGAATGATATTCATACGTACCGCGCCAGCCAGAAGCAGCATGAAAGTTGATGCTCCGACCTGGATGATAACTCTTCTCCTTCTGTTGCCCTTCTTCCGCATGCGGACCCACAGAGCAACACCATACAAGACCAAGAATATGCCAAAAAAGAGAGACTCGAAGAAGAAAGAGAAGAACTGAGAGGCTTCGTCAGTGGAGTACCACGTAGAGAGGAAGCTGAAAGACGGTACCTGCGCAGCAGTGATGTCGTCGGCGCCTTGTGGCTTCATGGCGATAGCCCGTCAGAGCCCCAGCCGGTGGACGGGGCAAGAAGACACGATACCAATGCTTGTGCCAGTGAAGGGGGATACTTGTCGGTCGTGGGTGTGGGGAGATGGTCCTGAGGCCGGCCAGGTTAAAAGAAACGGCGAAACTCTGATAGACTCAGCTGTGCACTTTGCATTGTTACGGTCCGAAACATCTCGACGGTTGCGCTCGTTCGCAGTCGGTCTGTGTCAACGTCGTAGGCCGCACGGGCTATACCTGCGGTGTCAAATCAGACAGCCAGCGAAATAGAAGGCGATTCTGCTGTAGAAGAACGCGGCTTTCATCTACCAGCGTTAGCTGATCATGAGACTTGGTATCCGGTTAACAACCGTGACGTTAACGTTAACTCGATAACAGGCGCGCTGCTGTGAAAGCGTAAAGTAATCTCTTTTCCCTTTCCCACCGTCGCTGGTCCGACCGTTGGGTCCGTCATCTGTGACAGTTGGAACAGCCTGCCCCATGCACGCAACCGATATGTTGCCCTCATACTATGTACTGCCATTTATCTTGCGAGTCTGGCCAATATTAACGCACCAGTCTCAGCGGAGTCCTGTGGTTCTGTTTATTTCCTAGTCTCGCTCCCTTGTTCTGGGGCTGCTTGCAACCTCCCTATTTCAGGCGGGTGTTCGGAAAGGTTTTGTTGTCATACCAGCATCAAGTAGGATTCACAAAGCACGCAGCTCAGGCAAGGAGACGTGGATGTTGAGTAAACATTGACTCGGAACGTGTGTGGTCAATCAATCGGGGGGGAGATCTTGATACGGACGTAGCGATTGCACGTGTTGCATCGATGAGGATATAGCACCAGCCATGTCGCTTGTGTTTACGCACTCCTCTCCGTTCATCGTCTCTCCCAACCTCGTCACAAACCCCCAGCGCCGCCATGGATGAAGAGTATGATGTACGTTCACTGGCAGACCACAGCTGGAGGGACTGATCTTGACAACCGCTTGCTAAACAGGTCATCGTTCTCGGCACCGGTTTGACCGAATGTATCCTTTCCGGTCTCCTGTCCGTCGAGGGCAAGAAGGTCCTCCACATGGACCGGAATGACTACTATGGCGGTGACAGTGCTTCTCTGAACCTCACACAGGTCAGCTCTATACTCTTTTGCTGTGTACAGCATGGATACTTATCCCCATTGCATGATCTGCATCATATAGCTCTACCGCAAGTTCAGGGGCACCGCGCCTCCCCAGGAGCTCGGCCGTGACCGCGACTATGCTGTCGATCTCATCCCCAAGTTCATCATCGCGTCTGGAGAGCTCACCCGCATCCTTGTCCACACCGATGTGACGCGCTACCTCGAGTTCAAGCAGATCGCGGGCAGCTACGTCTACCGCGATCGCAAGATCTCCAAGGTCCCCAGCACGGAGATGGAGGCGGTCAAGAGCCCGCTCATGGGTCTCTTTGAGAAGCGGAGGGCAAAGAAGTTCTTCGAGTTCCTTCAGAACTGGAAGGACGATGACCCGGCGACCCACCAAGGTGAGTCGCTTCAATATCCGCATATCACAAGTCTCCTAAGCAAGGCGATGGCAAGGTATCGACTTGGACAAGGATACGATGGCGTCTGTCTACGAGAAGTTTGGCCTTGAGCCCGGTACGCAGGACTTCATCGGCCATGCTATGGCTCTCTACCTCAACGACGAGTGAGTTTCCGTATTTTCTGTGTTACATTCGTACTCACTTCGCTTAGTTACAAAAAGAAGCCTGCACGCCCAGCGTACGAGCGCATCGTCCTCTATACCTCTTCCATGGCTCGCTACGGCAAATCCCCTTACATCTACCCGCTCTACGGTCTCGGCGAGCTGCCCCAGGCGTTCGCGCGCCTGAGTGCCATCTATGGCGGTACCTACATGCTCGACAAGCCCATCGACGAAATTGTTACCGACGCCGACGGCAAGTTCATCGGTGTTCGCTCGGGCAATGAGACTGTCAAAGCCAAGCAAGTCGTCGGCGACCCCAGCTACTTCGGCGCCGGCAAGCCTCTGCAAGATGGCAAGGTCCGCGTCATCGAGGAGCGCAAGGTCGTCCGTGCCATCTGTATCCTTAAGCATCCAATTCCCGAGACGGAGGACTCAGACTCTGCGCAGATCATCATTCCCCAGAACCAGGTCGGCCGCCGGAACGACATCTACATCGCATGTGTCTCATCCACGCACAACGTCTGCGCAAAGGACGTCTATGTCGCGATCGTCTCCACCATCGTTGAGACTGACCGGCCCGAGCAGGAGGTCCAGCCGGGCATCGATCTCCTTGGCCCCACCTACGAGAAGTTCATCACAGTCTCTACGATATATACCCCCACATCCACTGGCGAGTCAGACAACATCTTCATCACCCGCTCGTACGACGCGACCTCGCACTTCGAGACGGTTGTCGAGGATGTGCAGGACGTGTGGAAGAGGATCTTCGACGGCAAAGAGCTCGTGCTCAAGAAGCGTGATGTCCAAGTCGAGGCGTAGATATTATACACATGCACCTTTCCCCAGCCTTGACGCGTTACCCCCTTTATGTCTTCACGCACATTCACACCGGTGCTGGTTTACTCGCAGTTTACGTCCGATTCATGTACAAGAAGTAGGAAGACCCATCTCATCCCTGTACTTGTCACCCAATACATTCACCGCACGTTTGATTACCACAGCGCGTGCACACGAGGCGCACGCGCATATGTGAAGAGATAGAGTGGTATCAGAAGAATGCACTCATGTCGAACTCGGGGACTTTGACATCCTGCTTGGCGGACTTCATGAGGCTGCCGATGCCTGCCTTGCGCGCAATGAGGTCGCCTTCCTCCTTGAACTCCTCCTTTACAACTGGCACCGGGGATGCACCACGAGTGGGGGAGCGTGTAGGTGACGCCCTGCGTGTTGGGGGCGCGGTGGTCACGTCGATGTCGATGAGAATGGACGACTTGTGGCGCAGCGCGGGCTCCAGCGCGAAACGCGTCGAGATAGGGCTTTGTGGCCGAAGCACGGAACGGCTGTCGCGGGCGACCGTCGATGGTCGCTGGAACGACCATGATCGCACGAGATCTAGCGCGAGAGCGTGACACCCTAGAACTCCGTGTTAGGGAAACTGTTTTCCGCTACGAGCGATCAGACACGTACCCATCTTGCAGAAGACGCGGGCGATCTGCAGGACGAAATTGAACTCAGTGCGGCCGGAGATCTCGCTTGTGCCCTGTGCGGTCTGGAGGGTCTTTGACTTCAGTTGGGAAAACAGTAAGGCCAAGCTTGGATCGTCATAGTGGGGGTCCCCAATCTCGGATATACCCGTCTCTAGTGCTGAAGCAACGTCTTCCAGAGGATTCTATCGGCCTTGATGAGCACAGGACACTGGGGTAGCTGAGGCAGCCTGGGACTCACCACCAAGATCCGGACAGCAAGGTCGCGTCGGCGGAGAAGCCAGAATGCCCAGTTTGCAAGGTATCTGTTCCCATCCTTGAAAGCCAGCGGGACAACGGTTCCATTCAAGATGTCGCGCAAGATCGGCCCATCATCACCCTCGACAACCCGGGCGAGCGCGACGGCCAACTGCCAATCTCCGACGTTCTTCAGACAGACGTTTACAGCATCCTTGAGGCTGCCACCCAGGAGGAAGAACGCCGCAGCATACTCTGTAAATAAAATTAGCGAGGCTTCTAGACTGCCGGATGTGATTCGCCCCTACCGAACCGTCGCTTGCTCAGCAACGCGAACGCGTTCTTCTGTGCCGCAGTGCGCCACCGGGGTTCGTTGAAGTCATTATTGAGGAACTTGAGCATCACCTGCTGTTCCTTGTGCCACGCCGCCTGTCGCCAGAGTCCATGCACCAGCTTGGCCTTGCCCAGTGCGAAATAGAATAGGCTACACGTGGTTGGGTCGCGGTTGTCTCCAGCCATGTACTCGTTACGCGCAACGACTTCCATGTGTGAACGCTACAGGCCGGATATCGTGAGCTGAATATTGGTAAACGAAGTGAGTATAGGACGACTGACCATAGCTTCTCTCGATCGCATCCACATGAACACGCCTAGTGCTCGTGCATCCGGCCAGCTCATCTTGCCGTTACTGCAAGCGGCGACAGACGTCGATAGAAGCAAGTCCTGGCTCTCACTGTGAAACGCCCAGATTATGTCCCGATATCTCAGCCGTTCGCGCCGTTCAAGCCGCATTCCTGATGCCGCGGTACTCGTCCCGTTGGCCATAGACGTCGGGGTACTTGGTTCCGACGCACGTCGATTGAGGATGTAGAAGGTGCGCATGGAGATGAGGTACCGGAGCCCATTTGGATCGAGCGCACGGCGTTGTTGTTGGATCTTCGCGCAAGAATGAGATACAGTTGTCCCGAGATCCACCACGCAACAGACTTACTTCAAGGGTTGCTTGAATGAGAACCAGCAGCGATGCGTGCTCTTTTGGAGTCAGATGTGGGATGGGTTTCTCTTCTAATCGATACAGGAGCTTTTGAATGGCTTGCGGCGAGAATGGATCCTCATCAGAACTGCACAGCAGAAGGGTAAGCAGGCGTCCGAATCCAGAGGCGCATACACATACGTATCCTTGCTCTCCGGGTTGTCAAAGAGAGAGGAATACGTCGGATTCCGTTTGTGGAAACCGTTTACCTACTCGATCCAAGTCAGCAACCTGCTCAACATTGAACATTGAGGCCTTAACTGGTGCCGTCGTTTCCCGTTCCTTCGACAAGTATTGCTCTATAGGAAGGTTCTCCCATTCGTGTATGTCCTTGCCAGATTCGACGTTTCGGGCCAGGTTGATGATCATCTTCTTTACTAGTTCGACTTTACCTGTAGGAATGTGTCGTCAAAGCTTGAACCATCAATATAGATGTTTGAGGACGTACCCCAAAGTAAGCACTGCAAGATCATTTGCGGATTCCAGTCATCCAGCGGACCGTTCAGTCTAGCAACATGTTCGAACAAGCTCTCCGACTCAGATTCAGCCAGAGAGGCCTGTTCTTTCTGGCCATACATGAACATCAAGTGGCCTGCGCCGACCAGCAGGGTTCCCCGAGCCAGCCAGATGGAATCGCTGATCGGATGAGGAATCATGCTAGGCAGAACAAAGTCAGTCTAGTTGCTGCTCCATGCACGTAGAAAGGCAATTCCAGACCTTGCCATATCCAATTTCCAACACACGCCCCATCCTGGAGTTTCGTCAAAGTAAGTTGCGCGTTGCTCGCATAGCAGTTCGATCCTGTGAGCGAAACCGACGGCGAGGATGGACTGGTTATCAGGCGTCGCCGTCCAGTCTAGATCGTTCACCGAATCGGACGCGCTGTGGAATAATCAATAATGCACAACGGAGAGAGCAACCAAGGCTACCTGAAGACCTGGCGAAATTCAAGGCCGAGAGAGAATTCGGACTCCTTTGAATCCCAAATGGTGAGTTCATCCCCTTCCGGAGTGGAAACCACTGTAACCACCAAAAGCATTAACAAGGGGTAATTGATAATCCGGTCCACGGACCTAAGCATGACTTCTTCGCGGAGCTGCAACTCGCTATTGTAATTCCCTTCTTGCCTGTCTTTACTTTTCCGGTGCATTTCCATACTGTTTCAGCTTTGGCCATACCATTCGTAAATCTGGCGTCTCCGTTGCCTGTCGAAATGGATAGGACGTTCTCGGGAATCCAGAATGCGAGCTCTCCGTCCTCCGACACGCTCAGCAGCACATCGTGGCCCCCTGCGCCGTCCGATTTTGAATCCAATTGTCCGACCCAGGCCATCGGGTCAACGGGGAGAATCATCTTCGGGGGCGAGGAGAGCGGCAAAGCATGCTCCGACACTAGCATCAAGGAAGGCGATGGTCCAGAAAGTGTGGCCGAAATCAGCAGGACGGTGTGGAACGCAGTAACCCCAATGAGGGTCCGTACAGGGTTCGAGTGGGGTGCCGACAGCACGAAGAGCAGATTGAGCTTAGGGACGCTGAGAGAAGCGGGCGGAGACGTGTGGAGAGTGAGGAGGCAAGTCTCGGAGGAGTATGTCGCAAAGTAGCGACCTAAATTTTGAAAAGCATGAGCAATTTTTCTCGTGCAGTTCGCAACGATACTGACCGGCATCGATGATAACGAACTCATCCACACGTCCGGTCTCGGCTGGCATCCATTTTCCTGTCTTCTCTAAGCTCCGGGTTTTGGCCCAGTCGTATGTCCAGACTTCGCCACATCCATCCGAACGTATCACGCCGACACCCTCCCCATTCGGCGTCCGCACGTAGTACTGAGTCTCTGCTTGAGGATCATCCATTCCAGATTCATCCGTATGGACATGTTCGGGCCCAATTGCCATTCGCTTTAATCCGTCTGCGCGAGCATCGAAAAAGGGGAGTACGGAGAGCTCATAGGACACGAGCGGCGGGCAGGTGACCAGCGTGAGTGTCCCCTTCTTCGGATTTGGCGCAATGTAAAGGTGGCCAGGAGGGCCGGGTAAGGTTCCCGGGACAGTTTGGAGGAGGGTGAATTGTTTTAACAGGGTGGGTGGTCGACGGTCAATGTTCTGTCTTTGGTGTTAGAACACATGGCGCATACAGTCAAGACAGATATCGCGTGACGCACCGCGACGGCCTGGACGACGAGCGAACCATCAGCCAAGACATGTAGGAAGACATCCCATCCCTCCTCCGAGATTTCCCGCACCCGTCGCTGTCGCGCGTCCTCTTCTGCAGGTGCGGGATTAGAGAGAACCGACTTCAGAGCCGCATTCATGATTTCGCGGTCTAACCAGAAAACAGCGGAGCTTGTTTGCCGGCAGGCGACCGAAAACGGTAGTGAGGAGAATGTATCCAATGCGGAATGAAGCTGGAGGTACTGGGGGGCGTCAAGGACAGGCATGAATATTCGAAGCGTTGCGTCGGCCGTAATAGTGTATAGGATGGGATCATCACTACGAGGCTGTGAGATCATTCCGCGGCGCAGCCAACGACATTGTAGGCGACTCACCGGCTCGAAGTTGGGGAGTTGCGCCATATGAGGTCAGTCACAAGGCGTGGGTGCGGAACAGCCTGTGTTTGGCGTCCGGTCGTAGTCAAGTATATGCGGACTACATTGTCTCGCTATATACAGGGCTTGGATCATCTTTCTTGTCATAGGTACTGTTTGGACTCACTAGACAGGTGGTCGACATGTACATGAGAGACGGCGAAAATCGCACAAGGGATAGAGCGGGAACACTGTTTGATCCGAGATGAATGTACATACATAGTGCTGTGTATGAATATTGTACATACGTGGATGACCACTTCAGAGACCATGTGGGCAAGTCATTCTCTAAGATGAGAGTGTATACAGAGAGAGTAGACCTGGTGGCAACGGCCAGAAGACCTATAGGAGTTGAGCCGAAGGGAGCGCAAGATGAGGAGCATAGAGAATCACCAGATATGCAATTGAGCGCAGTGATATGCTGGTCCTCGGACAGCTGGAGAGAAGAATGGACTCGCCAGTAGTCGTTCTGAGGGCCTGAGAGGGACCAGGCGACGACGCGGTGGGCCAGGGACGCGACCACCTGTAGGGAATTAGACGAAAGTTTCCAAGGTACTGGGTCAGGCATACCAGTTTCATGCTGTTCTCGACAGTCAAGCATTTCACCGATTGGGCGGTGTGACGGGTGGATGGGAAGACCTCCCAGAAGGCGAGAGCGCGGACGAAAGCGAGGGTGCGGGCATTGAAGATGGCGACAGAATCAGCGAACGGATAAAGCTACAATACTCGATCAATATGGCTGGTTTACTGAAGATGGGACATGGGAGACGGACCAGAAGAGTCTCACGAGGTAGGAGGAGGAACTGAAGTGTGGCTGGAGGACAGCCTGTGTATGACTGGACGAGTTCGAGCATTATTGCGGTGGAAGCTGTAGAGTAGAGACGGAGACGGGGCGGGAGAGAGGCGTCTAGAGGGATGCAGGACCGCTGTGGGACTATCGGAGCATTCTAGCGGGATCAGGACCTTAAGTGACCAAATGGCTGAAGAGGCTGAGAAAAGGATGCCACAGGATGAGCCAGGAGCACAGACGCCCGATCGCCTATGGGCGCCTGTGTGCACGTGGGACACACGACGAAGGACGTCATCGGCTCTCGCGTCGGACTCGTGCGGCACAGTTCCCCAGCACTTCCCCTCCGGATCCCCTTCCTTTCTGTGTCCTGTCCGCAGCCCTCTCTCCCTCTCTCCTTGCCACCCTTTCTTCCTGGGCTTGTTCTCCACCGGGCACATACTGAGCTTCAGTGGCGGGGCCAGCTTTTCGCAATGCGGCCATGGTTACCCCTCCCCATCGGCCTTCTTGCCTTCCTTCCCCTCGTCGCCCCAGCACAACTCCCGCTCCCCCTTGCCCTCACTGCCGAGCCAGTCCAAGCCACCCCATCATTCACGCTCCTTGAGGCAATATACAATGATACCGACTATGTTTCCCTCGTAAAACTCCTTCAGCATGCCCGGCTCATTCCCACCTTCAATCGCCTTCATGGGAGCACCTTCTTCGCTCCGACCAACGACGCAGTCAGTCGCCATGCGGCCTCGAACGAACTATGGCAGCTAGCGTTGCGAGACGATACCCTCGAGCTTCAGGACAATCTCCAGCTTCTCCTCCGTCAACAGCTCTTCTACCACCTTTTCAATTATACCCTCCTGCGTCTACCTACCGAGCAAACCCCACAGGAACATGACACTTTGCTCTATCCGCGAGATACCACCGAACCGCCATCACAAGAGCCGCCCCCATACCCTCCATGGATGCCCATACAGAACGGTACCCTCGGGGACGACCCTCAGCGGCTTCGCCTCTCAGCCAGAGATGCGGCGCTATGGGTTGGCGTGGATGCGTTCGGGAACGGCGGTGCAAAGATAGTCAAAGACCACGTCAATGCAACGAACGGCTTGCTCCTCGGCGTGGACAGTATGCTTGAAATGCCTCCGGACCTAGGTATGCCCACCTTCTGACTATGGGGGGAGAAATGTCCCAAAGTGCTAACTCGGTATACTTCTCAGCAACCGTAGTCTCACGACACCCCCGTCTCTCCTACTTACACAAGATTCTCACGCCTGAGTTGAGGACATTCCTGAACAGTACACCGACGCTCTCCTTGTTCCTACCTGTCGATGATGCGTGGAATGCGTTGCCGGAGCTGGAGCGATTATACCTGGAGAGCGAATTCGCTTCGGATGACATGGAGCGCATTCTCAACATGCATACCGTCGTGCTTGATGATAAGGAGGTCAAATGGTCAAATTCCTTCAGGAACCCAACCAATTGTATGTAGCGCGCCGTGCTTGCCCGACTACCAGCTGACACGCACCCAGTGTCCACTATCGAAGGTCCCGACCTTAAAATCGTGCCGACCGATAGCAAGATTAAGGTGTCCCATGCAGAGGTCGTGGAACGCGACATATACGCGTCGAACGGTGTCCTGCATACAGTCAACTCCCTCCTGTTCCCTCCCGACACTCTCAAACTCACTCCGGAGAAGTACCTTCTGACGCTCAACTGCACAAAATTCGTTTCCCTCATACATTCCGTGGGCCTGACGCACTTGATTAACGACACCGAGGCGAAGTACACAATTCTTGCGCCTCGAGACGACGTGATCCAGGTATTCGCACACGACGGCTTGCCCCATCGTGGCAGTCAAGAGTTGAGGCGCTTCCTGCAATATCACTTCATTCCGGGCAAGTGGACACCAGAGAAGTTCGAGAATGGAATGCTCGTGAAGACGGCGCTAGAAGAGGCAGGTTTGGATGGAAGTCCCCAGGTGATGGCCGTGGAGGTGGACCACAACAAGGCCAGCCAAGCTAAGGCCATCAGGTTCGCCGGAGCTAGCGTCATGGATGAAGGTGCGTCCTTGCCCAGCCAGTCGCGCATCCTCTCCCAGAGCCTGACTTGCGCGTACGAATGTCTGTCTAGTCAAGGTCAATAACAATAACACCATCGTCTACTTCATAACACACACCCTCACTCCTCCCGTGGACGTGCTAGAGACTGCACTCCCTAACATTGACTTCTCCACCTTCCTCGCTGCTATCTTCTCCACGAACCTTGCCGAGACGTTGAAGACGACACCTAGGACGACGGTCTTGATGGCGCCGAATAGCGCATTCACGCGCTTGGGAGTGCTTGTCAGCAACCACTTGCTGTCGTCGTCTGGCAAGTCGGACCTAGACCGCGTCATCCGGCATCACGCGCTTCTCGGAGTCCACTATTCCGATCCTTTGGTGAATGGTTCCCAGCGTACCTTCAAGACCTTGGAAGGTTCAGACGTGGCTGTCGACAGGATCGGCGCGAATCGCTCAGTCATCTTCACCTCAAGTGGCGGCTGGGAAGATTTACAGTCCGGACTGCAGCCGATGAACACCCTTACGAAGACTGGTGTTATCCACCAGGTCTCGGATATCATGATCCCCCGTTCCGTTCACCTCACCGTCGGGAAGCTCGTCAAGGCTGCCAAGGGCACCACCATGTCTACCATGATCCAGAAGGCCGGCTTTGAATGGATTCTCAATGGCACTGCCCCGCCAGAGGGCTCAAGGTGGGACGACATGGGCCTAGGAGGGTCAGGCTGGACGCTCCTCTGTCCGCACGACGATGCGTTCAACAACATCAACCTGACGGAGCTCTACTCCGACCAGATGCGTCTCGAGGCGATTGTTGCACAGCATCTCATCCCCACTCCGACTGCTGTACCTGTAGGACCGCACGAAGGCCTGATTGACGCCGTCGTGAACAACCGCCCCCTCCCGCTCGACGACTCCGCGACGTACTCGACGTTGCACAGCACCGCGTCCGCGTACGGGGACATCATCATCCGCGTGCTCGACGGCAAGGATGAACAGGAGGGTACAGTCATCGGCATCAAGGGCGCGCGCGGCGAGAACGGCGAACAGGAGTGGGCCAGTATCCTCGCCTGGGGCCGCTCGACGACGGGCAGTGGCACGGGGGGCGTCGTCCAGATCGATAGGCTGCTCTTCCCGTACGCCCCGAGCTGGTACGTCCAGTACGGCGCGCCGGTCGGAGTTGGCGTCGGAGGTGTGTTGCTCATTGGACTGTTCTTCTGGGGCGTGCGCTGGGTGTGGCGGCGCGACACGACGGAGGCGACGTACGAGCCCATCGGGGGCTTCGGTCCGGACGATTGACGGTTTTCTCTCGCCCTCTGGGTCCGAACATTGGATACAATTTCAAACTTCAAGAGTACCTCTCCTTTTCCTCGACATGCGACTTGCGGTTGCGGTTTGTTTGTTTTCGGGTTGTGTTGTGCTGTCTTTATAGACCAGAGGGAGGAAGGGAGGAAGGCATGTTATTCTAGAGTGCCTAATGTGTACGATATGTATATTCCCCGGTGTGTATTTGCTATTATGAACGAGCGATATCCATATCCATACTACCCATATAACTCATTCCACCAGAGTCTCCCCGTAGTCACGCTGACTCAGGTACTTACGAGTTTCGGGAACCTCTGCGCGTACCGGATCTGTCGTTCATCTTGGATCTGCCTTCCCCTTAGACGTTTCCGTACATGAGGAACCAACATCTCGTGGCCGTGACTGTATTTGTCCCCATGATGTGCATCTGTGTACCTGTACCGTCCCGGAAAGCGTTCGGAAGCATGGGCTAACTCAGGGTGACAAGCCACACACCCCGAGGGCACATTCGGAAAAGGTCATCGTGAGGTACGTACGGCAGTAACCGAGCTTGAGAAGGGTACTCGATACTCCTCGCACGGTCATCCAAATCAACGCTTTGACTTTGGCTCCTTGCGCCGCCCGTCTGGTCATTCCACTGCGTCGGTTCTCCATGCTTTGCCCAAGCGAACAAGGATACCAATGAGCGTCACATAAAAGGCGTTTGCACTAGTACTGGATGTGAGAGGAACGGAATGACGGACGTCCCGATGCTGGTTGGCCACGCGTTATCCGATTAGGCGCGGGCTTGGCCAAAGCCCGACGGCGATCGCGCCAGATCTGGCGGGGAATCACACTATCACGGTCGACGGTCCTTGGGGAAGAATGTTGCCGGAAACTCTGAGACCTGCCCTCTTATATCCTCGCAGTGCTTTCCCCACATAGAGTTCATCATCTTCGGGCTTTGCTAGACTTAGACTCTTCTGACGACCTAGAGCCATGGTGAGTCTGCCGACGCATATATCGTGTACTGTCGGGAGATGCTCACGCGTTGGATGCGGGGATAGAGCGACGCGCCAGCTGCAGAGGAGGTCCACCGTTCGTCCACCGCGGAGTCGGTCAAGTCGTTCGTCTCGGGAGGCGCAGGTGGGGTCGCTGCAGTACTTGTCGGTGAGTAGATGTCGTCCTCTAGGCCGAGGGAAGAACGCTCATGCGCGAGACTTGCCAAAGGACACCCCTTCGACTTGACTAAAACACGACTGCAAACCGCGGCTCCTGGGACGTATACTGGCGCGGTCGATGTCGTTAAACAGGCCTTGGCTCGCGATGGAGTGAAGGGGTACGTTCGCTACTCTTCTTTTTCAGCTCGCAGGGAAGTGAGAATCCGGTTTCTAGTCTTTACCGTGGTGTCGTTCCACCTTTACTAGGTGTAACACCCATTTTCGCTGTCTCCTTCTGGGTAAGTATAATTCTCGTTGTAACTGCAAGTGCGCCCCACTCAATAGTCTGAACAAGGCCTATGATATGTCCAAGTTGCTCATCCTTCGCTTGACGCCTAACCGCACAAGTAATGAGCTCTCGATACCCGAACTCGCGACGGCTGGTTTCCTGTCCGCAATTCCTACCACTCTAGTCACTGCGCCAGTAGAGCGGGCCAAGGTGCTCCTGCAGGTGCGTGTGGGCTTACCTTTCAAGCTTTGCTTTGCTAACGCAACTTCGCGTCTAGGTTCAGGGCCAGGGCCAGGGTGGTCCTCAATACAAGGGTGTCTTCGATGTAGTCAAGCATCTATACCGCGAGGGTGGGGTGCGTAGCGTATTCCGTGGCTCTACAGCAACTGTCTTGCGAGACGGCCCTGGTAGTGCAGCGTGAGCTCTGTGGTCCTTGCTAATACATTTCTCGTCTGACTCAGTATGGACAGATACTTTGCGGCGTATGAGGTGACGAAGAAAATGTTGACCCCTGCGGGCCAGTCCCCATCCGACCTCAACCTCGGTGCCATTATTGTTGCCGGTGGAACGGCAGGGGTTGCAATGTGGTCGATTGCCATCCCCCCAGATGTAAGTTTCCTCTTGCACCCACATGGACCGCGGGGGATTGACTCGAAGGGTATGTAGGTCCTCAAGTCCCGCATCCAGTCTGCACCAACCGGGACATATGCTGGGTTCCTGGACTGCGCGCGGAAGACGATCGCTGCTGACGGGGTCGCGGCGCTGTGGAAGGGCCTCGGGCCCGCGATGGCGAGGGTGGGTGTGATCGTTGCTGGACAATGGAATCCCGGTTTAGCTGACGTTTGTCCGCGTAGGCCTTCCCTGCGAATGCGGCTACTTTTGTAAGTGCAAGCGAGCAACTCCGGGGAGCTGGTAAGCTGATGACGGCTTGTAGCTCGGGGTGGAGGCATCGAAGAAGTTGTTTGACAAGTTTATGTAACGATGGTAGACGTTATAACCAGACGAGATGCGGGACTGCCTATCTTGGCTGGCTCTGGTCGCTTCCAGCTCGCTGTTTGCCGAAAAAAGGTTCCTCGAAGATGCAGCGGGCATCAACGCGATCACATGACAACAAAGTAGGAAGGCGGGAACAGGCGCGGACATGCAGCTATATAGGTTCGGATGCCGCTCATTGTCCCACGCGTTCCCTTTCCTTTCCCCCTCCCCCTCTGCCACCTCAGTCAGTAGCATACATGTAAGTAACGACCTCACGACCTTCACGACCGCAACGGCACAATACTCACCATTTCGTTAATCCCGTGAGTACTGTCCTCGCCTCTCAATCGCGCGACCACTTCTGATACCGTTTCCGACTTCCTTGCAGGGCTTGTTTTAGTTTTACAATGTCACCAGCATCGTCTTCCGCTCCATCGCGCAAGCCGAGGTGCCTGACAGCATCTCAGTAAGGGTTCCATTTATGCTGTCGTGTATCCCCGCTTACCTCGCCTTAGGATTGCCAAGGACAGCGGCCACTTCGACCAGTGGTCGCAATACCAGAATCTAGTTGCTGGAAGTTATCGCGTCGACTTGCCCTCCTCCTTGAAGTCTGATGTGGAAGGGGTTTTCAACGTGTCCGCACAGCTACCAGTGGCGTGGGTTACCTCAGTGCGTGTACCCTGTCACTCATCCAAGCAGTGTATTGACGGCCCTTCAAAATACAAAACCGTGCAGGCTGAACTACTTCAATACCTCGATCCAGACTTCGTTCAGTTTCTCAAGTCGGCAAAGAGGACATCGCCTTCATTATTTTCCGACAAGGTCAAAGCAGTGGAATCGGGCCACCTCCTTGGTGACCTTCACAACGTTTTCCTCGCGTTCAATAGGCTACACAAATTGCGCGAGTCGGATTCATGGTCAGAGGCAGATTGGGCCGCGCAAGTGTGAGTGTGGGTAGCTCCATTGTCAGCGTCATCGGCTGACTCATTACGCTTCAGTTATAACGTCCTCCGCATCTCCGTTGGGCAACTCAGCGACAACAGGTATATGATTTGTATCTCGCATAGAACAAACATTTATGCCGTCGTTCTAGGTCTCATTGTTCAATCTCGCTACCTCAACCTCTGTCAGAACACAAGGCTAACAAGAAGGCTGCCGCCAACCTGCACGCGCGCACTGTGCGGCCGGACGGATCGTTGTTCATCCCTGGTGATGAGCTCGCCGAACTCTCTGATACGGTCGACTCTCCCTTCAACGTCTTGGCTCGGCACAAAGGGGCCAACAATTCTGCTAGTCATGGCGGCACTTCGTCGTTCAAATGGCAAAGCACATTGTGTTCGAAGTTGCCGGCTCGACCTGGGTTTGAAATTGCTAGTTGCTTCTGGGAGGACAAGAAACCCGAACACAATGTTTTGGACGTTGCGTACCGACAGAACCGTATGGCGACAACGGCTGCATTGAGGCAACTTCACGCTCTGAACGTTCAGGCGCCCATCTTCGGCCTTGTATGGGCGGAAGGCACGGTTGGAGCTCATGTCGAATGGTGGAAGGAAGAGGACAACGATTTCGTGAGTCGTCACGTCGTAATGCGTATCCTCCGACGCTTTAACGTTTGCCTGAATAGACTATCGTGTCGGCCCCGTACAAGAGGTCCACAGGACGGAAGCGCCTCCACGACTGGGACCTGTCAAAACCGGCAGATATCATCGAGGTGTATCTGCTCCTCCGGAACCTAGATCGATGGACCGTCGGAGGGTTCCGGACCCGAGTCGTGGAAGGTATTAGGAGTCTCGTCGAGGAGGTCTCCCACCGGGATCGCCGGGTTCCACAATGGCGACGACGCAGCAGTCTCGGGATTAAGGCCAGCAGGACGGACGAGGCGGCAGACGAGCCTGAGTCCATTTCTAGTCCCATGAAGCCGCATGGTAGGGCAAAGGCCATTGCCCCCAAGGCAAAGCGGCGGACGACTCGGCGCGGTGTCTGCGAATTGGGAGCGCCCACGAGAGCAATGTTTCACGAGGCATAGGATATTCATTGTACTTCTGGATTCGACCATATTCTTGGATTTGTGTAATGCGAATATATGACGATGTTACGATGCGCAACCGGTGTGCACTTCTGAGTAATATAGGCGTGTACAGTGCAAAGGAACGGCGAACCACACGACGACAGCAATAATAGATGTGCGTCAGAGGTCTAGAGTCTATGTCATGAATGATTATACAGATACATGAAGCAAGGTGGTGCCAGTACGTATGCATGCCAATATATAGCACAGCAGTCTACACGTCTATGGATCAGCGAGAAGTGAGTTGGGGCAGAGCTGCCTAAGAAAAGGCTTTTTGATCTTCGTTGAATTCACGTCCAAATATTCCGTCCGCGGAGAACATCTAAACCAGGCGGGAACAAATATCTCTCTCTTCACTTGAGCTGCTTTTTCGCCAGTTGCTTTGGCTTCCAGCTCGACGGGATCTTCATCACCACATCAGACCACGTCGCGAGCCGACCCACCTCCCAGTCCTCGAGGTACGACAGCGCGCCCCGCGCACGGCGGCCCTCCTCCGTCTTGAGCCGGACCTCCGCGTCGCACCAGAAGAGCACCCAGTCGCCCTGGCGCATGTGGCCCGTGCTGCGCTCGAAGTACCACTTGTTGACCGGGTTGTCCGCGCGCGAGCGCCACACCAGGTCGCGGCCTTCGCCCTTGCCCTCCTTCCCGCCATTCGGGTTCGCTGAGAACGGCAGCCCGAGCCCGTACGTCTCGTCGTGTAGCGCGACCCAGAGGAAGTCGACGGTGCCGTCGCCCTGGTTCTCCGGTCGTACGGCGAACTTGTCGAGATACGTGAGCGGGGCGATCGTGGATGTAGTCCCGGTGGGACACCGCTCGCGCGTGACGATCGCGGCGCCGGCGTAGTCGCCAGCCACGATCACGAAGTCGAGGTCGCGCTCCATGCGCGCCCAGAAGGGGGCGTCATCGAGCTGGCGGCGGAAGGACTGCTCGAGAAGGTCCTTGAGCTTGGGCTTGTCGAGGTCGGCGACGCGCCGGACGACCCGGATGGGAAGACCGTGGCGCAAGATGGTGGGAGTGTCTGCCGTGAGCTTACGGTGGCTTTGTAAGAGAGCGTGAGGGAGGCTGGAGCTGAGCGCGGGCTTGTTGGTAATGAGGTTGCCGATGAGGGAACTGGGCGATCGATGCGAGACCATGACAGCGGAGGACGTCGGAGGCATGTAAGCCAGACACGTGCGGGCGAGCTTGAGGTTGGAGAGAGCGGTAGAGTGCGAGAGCTTCCATCGAGGGTCGAACGTGTCGCGAATGTAGTCGAACTCGGAAGTCAGGTTGACGAGCAGGTGAGGCATGCCTTGGCGAGCGTATGAAGGGATGCCCCCTTCGCGAGTGATGATCATGAGGCGCAGAGGGGTGAGGTCCATTTCATCCGGGGACGAGGACGGAGCGTCCTCGCCCACGGCCGAGGTCTGGTCGAGGGCAGCAGCCTCGACCATTCCTCGAACGAGTGCCGCAATAACGTCGTTCCCATCGACCCGGATGCTGCGACAGAAGGAATCCAATGCGAATGGTGGCAGGACAGGAATTTCGCCGGCACGGAGCGCCGAACGAATGTGGACCAGGTCGCCCGGTAAGGTGTGCGCTTCTGGCTCGTCGTATTCTCGCGCTTCGGAGGAACCCTGGCCGCCAGGCTTCGGCCCGAGGCGTACGACGGCTCCGAGCACCGGTCGGGCTCGTGCCCCTTGTGTTTCGAGCGCGTTCACGACACGCATCGTCTCCTCGACGAGTGTCGTGCGCTCGCGGGAGTCGCCGCGCGGAAGCTGGTCGTTCTCGACGACGATGACGGAGACGAGGCCGAGTTTCTCAAGGTAGACCATGCCCCGCGCTATGCTTTCGAGCTGTCTGTCAGTGAAAGGCGCCTGAATCTTGACCAGGGCGGTTCGCCTGTACACAGGGTTCAGTATGGATGCCAACACTGGACTAGGGGTAGGTTTGATGTCCGGTGCCTTCGTCTCCACCTGCAGTGTTACGTCTTTATCCGCCTGGACCGGAATCTCTGCCGGACGGGGGGCTATGGACTGTGGAGGCATGGGACGAGGACCGAAAGACGCGAGATAGGATTTTGTGTCTCTGAGGGAGGGGTTCGCGCGGAGGAGGGAAAGGATGAAATCCTAAACGCAGATGGGTAACAGGAGGAACACCATGCAAAGAATACATACCTTTTCTGATGGCTCTATGTCGTCGGGATCTGGCGGTTCATACGGAGTCCGTAAACTGCGTATTGTCTGCAAGGTCGAGCAGCAGCGCGTCAGTAGCTTCACGCAGTACAGCTACGTGAGTGAACGGACGGCGTAGAAGGCCTTGAAAGTCTGAGCTGAGCGCGAAGCAGTGTTAACAGAGCTACGGCAGCTAACGCGAGCTGCAGAATGTGAAAGCATGGCGGCGTACGAAGGGAGCCGGAGAATGGGTGGAAAAGACGAGGGCGGAGACAGTCTTTATACCGACCAGTCCGAGTCAGGGAGGCGAGCAGCGTTCATCTAATCAGATAATTTTGGCCTCGCCGCGGAGATTAGATTTCCGCCTCAGAGACGCGTCTATCCGCTATTGGAGGGCACAACGCCCAGCGCAGGCTCAAGCGCTCAAGGCTCGGATATCCGGCTACGTCCAACTACGAGAGCTGCCTTCATATTGCCCACGTTCAATGGCAGATTCACCTTCTACAGTACCTCCGAGTTTCTTCCATTGGCGCAACCCACGCAGCGCCACAAGTTCGTACCTGCCGAACAGCACTTTTCACGCGAAGTCCGAAAGGATGTGCGCATCCAAACGCATTTGTATCGCGGCAAGGGCTTGGAATTCCCCACGGGCTCATACAGACAAGCACGTCATGTTACGTACCTCGCTATGTTCACCTCCACTCCCGATGATCATTACACCACTGAGAGGTAGCCGCGCTAGCCCCAGCCTCGTCACTGGCCAGCCGAGCAATTTGGAAGGACGAGCTGGTGGTGAGCCAATGGCACAAACGTCATCAGGAGGAAAATGTGTAGAAAGGCAGCATCAGGTTACGAGGTGCTACTTATTTACATACCCTTCATCGGAAGAAGCAGGTGCCAGTCGGCCCTCGCCGCCGGAGGAACTTCCCAAGGCATTCAAGCACAAATAGCCTCGCGATCCGCGTCGAAGCCGTGTGCTTTCGCGGTACGCCCCGTGAAAATCAGCACATCGTGCCGGGCTGCCCTGCGGTCCATGGCGCCGGATGTTCGTCGTCGAACCGGGGTTCGTCAGAGTTGAGGCATAGGAGATTCGGATAAGTGAGCTCGGGGGATCACCGCGGCCAAACTGCAATCACTACACGCCCCAAGGGTCGGAAAAAGTGAAACCTTACATCGTAGTTATCACGTTTCGCTACCTTAAGTAGGGGCAAAGTCGGACCCCACTTTAAAGTCGTGTTTTCGCCTGGTCGTAAAAAGCCCACATATTAGCCAGTGAAAATCCCGATGGAAGTCAGCTGCGCAAGTCGGGCGCAAGCACCGCCGGGATTTCGAGCGCCTATCGCGGTCCATCGGAAATAGCAAATAAAGACAAACAGAGCAGACTTGAACATTTTTTCGTTCCGCTCTCTCCTCCAGCTCTCGAGTCTCTGGTCTGGCCTGGCTCTAGCACTGGTCCTTGTCCTGGCCTGTCCGGGTTCTCTATCCTGGGATCTTACTAGAGAGCTCTCTTCGGTCTAACTGGTATCTTCGTGCGGGTTTCCAGCTGGACATCAAGGCTTCTGAGGACTTTCTGGGGGTACGCGGCTCATGCTTACAGACACCCTTCGAACGGTTGGCATCTTAGGTATGCGCTTTCTGCTTTTTCTCCTGTTTTCCATCGTCTCTTGCTAGGTTCGCTGTGCAGTAGCTGTTGGAGGTGAGCGCAGATCATATTTCATCCGGCCAATGACTTACATAGCTGCCTCCTGCCCTCAGTTTTGGTTCACTCGCTCATGTACCCCCCGTCTGCCGCGACCGCTATCATCGAGGCGCAGGCCTGGATCAAATCTTACCCAGAGCCGTGCTCACCAGAGGTAGGCTACTTATCGCATCCGGATGACTGCATCGTTGTGCGAGACTGACGTCTCACGCATGTTCCATAGCTGTACCTCCGATGTATTCAACAACTTCTGGTCCCACACCCCTCCACCCCTATATATTGTAGCCAAAGACAGGTAAGTTCTATCCTCATTCCGAATTGGGCCGTTACTGACCACCTGCGCCATTTAGCTCGGAGTTGCCCCCAAGATGGTGCTTGGCAGATGTTGCAACATTTCATCGCTCAGCAATTGCGGGATCATGAGCACAGCTGGGGGACAGGTTCGGGTCCACGGGATATGGTGAGTGTATGCTGGTAGCCTTGGCGCAGAAGGGTGGCGGGGTGTGGTGAGCTTCGCTACGAGCGTATGTATTGTTGATAAGGTAGATATAGACAGCATATTTCAATCAGAATGTTTTTCTCAATGATTGTATGTATTTGCGAGTCCCGACGGCAAGAGAAGCCCCAGAGAGATCTACCACGACCCGGACGCCCATAGCCGCCCATGAGGGAAAGTCGTAAAACGGAAAGTTTCTCGGTGAAAAATCCCGCTTTCCCTCCCGACCTAAGGTCGTGAAAATGTCCAAGCGCCAAATGCCCGTTCTTCGTAAATTTCCCTAGGTTTTCACCACAAAAGGTGGGGCTCTATAGATGGTAATTACGTCGCATTTTTCCCGACCTTCCAGGCGCACAGTGAATAACAACAGATGAGCAGTGGGCGATCGGAGGCCCGTAGACCAATCGTTGCCAGGGTCGTTACTGTTGTGTGTATATCGGAGACTAGACACCGCCTGGTAACTTTGGAGAGACACTGGCAGCCAAGGTGGGCTCTGTACTCACCCTCCATGTATGCCGAAAAACTGTATCGGGTAGGACCGGCGTAAGAATTCACCAACTTTTCAGTCAAAGCACATCAACCGCGTCAGTACGAGTTACATAAATATTAACAAGCAAGCAATAGCGTAACACACGACTCATGACATGTCGACCGTTGGTCGAAGCTTGAGCCTGAGAGCACAGTCGCGGAGCTAACGGAATTAAGTGGATAGAGCTGATATTTTTTCATAACTTTTATGCATCAATCCCTGGTAGTATATCGGTTAGTACACGCGCCTGTCATCCATTTGGCCGCGCGAAAGCGGGGTTCGACTCCCCGCCAGGGAGGTGATTTTTTGTCATCGCACCTCTGAAACCGTGCCACCGTTGGCTGGATGGATGACGATTCATGTGCAATGGAAATCTCCAACCATTGAGATCGCCCAATCCGTATCAACGGAGTCACGACAAGATACTCGTATAATGAGTGCTATGACGTTCAGGAATGACCTCATACACAGTGCTGTGGAGCATTAGTATTCGGCTACGGATTCGTTCAATTGCGACCAGATTCCTCGGCCGAGTTCGAAGCATATCTCACCTCCGTGACACGCGGTGACGAGGTCAGCGCGACAGGACATTCGAACTGGGACTTTCAACAATGCTTGCGACCATCATTAATGTCTGAGTACATTGGAGCTGGCTACGACGAATTTGACAACCCTTCGCCAGGTGATCATTGTGATCACGCCCAGCCGGTGGGGGGGGTCTAAAGCGCGGAGCAGAGATGAGACACTCCCCCGAAGTCGGTCTCCAGAGGCACCTTGGAGACGTGCGCGCCCCGAACGCGCCGTGGAGAAAGACAGGAAGTAGGCCAAAAGCCGCACAAAGCCGAATGCGTGGGCAGCGGCAAATGGATCCAAACAGATGCAAGCCGTAGTGCCGCTGTATGGTGGGATGGGGACCGGAGCAGGGAGCCGAGTGGAGGGACTGGGGGGAGGACCCCGGTGGGCGTGGCACCGCATGGATGGAGAGTGGCAGGGAGGGAGGGCGATAGAGCCGTTGCGGCGTCGCGACGTCCCCATACCAAGAAGCACCCTCGTTTTTGTCCCCCTGCAGGCTGAGTATCCACGGCGGTGCGGCTTGCCGCGGCGATCCCTGGGGGATTCCATAAATCCACGGTGGCGCTGAAGTATGCTACAACCTACCCCTCCGATCCGCCATCTCTTCTTTGAGTCAGTCCTTGCCCGTCTTTCGCGTCCGCCCGGCCACGCTTACCATCGACGCCCCCTTGCAGTGCTATCCTACCTTGAGACGCGCGATCATTGTCAATCCTTGCCCTTCGTCATCGGCCCTTGCTCGACGCAATAGCCGATTCCCGGGCCCGTAATATCAACCGCTATCATCATGCTCGCGGCATCGTCCATCCCCACCACGAGCACCGGCATGCAACACCAGCACACGGGGGAAACAGACCCCTTCGTGACTTACGCCCGCTCTCTCCATGACTACACTCTTCGCCTTTGGACAGAGTCGAGGAGAATTGCTGAGGAGAAGGCGCGCGGCAAGGCGGCTGCCGCATCAGGCGGCAAGAACCCTGCCCGTCAGAAGAGAGAGGAGAGTGAATCTTCGTCCGCGTGAGGTCCAGGCGGGGGATCTCGAGCGGATGAGTGGGGAGCAAATAACCGGAGACCGCTACAGGTGAGTAATATGGCGCGCATTCATCGGAGCATCCTGCTCATGCAAGGTTAAATGCGTTGTTAGCTTTCCATCTGCACTAAGCGGTGGCGACCGTCAAAACCACACGAGTACATACCATGCTTGATACCAACCGAGCTGCCCCTCCTACTTACAGTACCCTCGATAGCCGTTTCGTCGCCTTCATTCGTCGCTACTGGAGCTGTATTGTTGCGGCTGTATAGTATATCCCTATTCTCATTACCCCATATAACGTTATTACTCACTGTTTCTAGTTCATCTTATTGTCTTCCATCGCTTTCGCTGTATGACGGTGTTCGATTGTACAAGTCAAGTTGTAGTGCCATCAGTATGTTGCGATTTTGCGAGTGTTCCTCGAGCAAACGTGTGCACACCAGGAGGCTGGGTGTGAGGGGCTAAGGAGAGGGTCCAGATCATCTGCACGGATATGCTGGCTTTTATACGCATTTCCGCACCTGGCCACCTCGAATCTAGGCCTTGCCGTGACACTGGGTTGTCGTTACGGTCGAAGAGGGCTGGCATGTCAGCGTCACACGGCCACGGTGTGGCGATGCCGAACCATCCGAATGTCCGTTGTGCCTTAAAACTTGATTCGAACAGCGGCGGCCTTCGGGCCGGCTGCTCAACGAAGCTCTGCTCATCCGACATCAATCCAGCATTGACATCGACTTCTACATCCTCTTTACATTCTTCAACCATCCTCGTGCCCTGCACCGTAGCGATCTCCGTGTTATCCTGTCTATATCGTCGCCGCCGTCCTCGATGTCACAATTATGCTGGGTTCTCCTTCGATGGCTTCAAATACGGGTCCTTAACACTGCCGATTCAAGTTTACTAGTTCGGAACACACCCTCCCCAACTGAGCACGTTTGACCACGAGCGCAGGCCTTCTATGTTAGTTGCTATCAGCCGCAATAGTGTCCACGTCGTTTGAGGTCCAGGCGGTTTCCATGCCGGTCCTGTTCTCCTCCCACGCGACGCACGTTCGACTTGTTCAGCTGCTCGCGCCGCTCTCCATCAGAACGTCCTCAACGTACGTCTGAACATCAACGCCCGTCCTCGTCTAAATATTGCCCCTTCCATCCCTCTTTAAAGCCGTCAGATGTTGGCGGCGATGTCTCGTTCGTTCCCTGCGTTCTTCATCACCGTCATCATGGTGTCGCGCAGGATGCTGAGCGTCGCAGCCGCGTCGGTCGCTGTTTTCTCTCTACCCGCCATCGCCGAGCTGATTCCGTCTGAGGCGTTCGGTCCATCGGCATTCACGGCCCCGGGAGCTTTCCCTACGTCGCTCTACAAGCACTATTACAACAGCCCGACGGCGACGTCGGCCCAGCCGCAGCCTGTAATATCTGACCCGGTTACGGTGCGTATTCGTCTTCATGGCTTTTGAACTTTAATGCATCCATCTCAATCCCCTTCCTTAGCACAAAACCTACCCGTTTGACCTCACGAACCCCGCTACGATCCCGAAGGTAACCAGTCTTCTCCGCGGGTTCCCAGCGTCACTCAAGTAGAGCTTGTTCTATTACACGCATAGAATGACACGAAAGACCCACACCCTTTACCGCCCAAGGCCGCGCCTCGCAAGATCCTCGAGTCAGCGTTCCAGCAAATCCTCTCCGTCACGAACAACTTGAACTTCGACACCAACTGTGCGAAGTGCCAGGCCGGTCTCCAGGCAGGCAAGTTCCTAGCGCTCGCGGCCCCAGAACTTGGGCCGGAGCTCGCAGTGCGCGTGTGCGAGCACTTCAACTTCAACTCAGACTGCGCGACCCAGTATGGCATCTTCTCTCTCGGTTCGGTCGTCACCCAGGTAATTGCGGCCGCCGATGTTGGGGGCCTTGATGGACAGGTAATGTCTACTCACTGCTTCTCGCCTGGAAACGTGCGTCTTTTCTGACCGGATTGACCCGCTATCGAAAACTTTAGATGATTTGCAACCACTTTCTTTCTGGGCTCTGCCCTCTTCCACCTACGTCACCCCTGGACCTGACCAACTGGTTCACAAAGCCGAAGCCCAACCCGCTTCCTGAAGCAAAGAAGCCCTCTGGCAAGCGTCTAAAGGTCCTGCACCTGTCGGATCTGCACATTGACCCCCGTATGTTGGCGCGCATATATATACTGTTTCGGAGAACTTATGTGATTGCGGTTGCAACTGGCAGGTTATAGTAACGGGGCGGAGGCGAACTGCACGGATGGTCTGTGCTGTCGCGAGAACAATCTTGCTTCGGCGACTCCTGGGCAAATTTCCTTCCCAGCGCCGCGTTTCGGCGCATATCTCTGGTAGGCAATCTAGAATAAGCTTGGGCAGGCTGGAGCGGACTGACCCTTCGGCAGCGACTCGCCGTTTTCTTTGGTCGCGGCTGCACTTCAGTCGATCCCGGTGCTGACGAGCACTGAGAAAACCGGGTTCGACTTCACGATTTATACTGGCGACATTGTGTCCCATGATTCCGAACACCAACTCTCTAGGTATGTATTAGGTCTTTTGTGCTATTCAATACTGAACGGCTTTCGTAGGGACTATGTTCTGTATACTGAGGTGACCTCCAACTTCGATTTTAATAAATTGAGGGGACGCTCACGTGAAATAGACGGTTGTCTACGACCTATTCAAGCGGATGCTGGGCACCGGTCCTGTCTACGCTGCATTGGGCAACCATGACTCCTACAACCAGTGAGTATTGCCTATCTATAGGTAGAGTCGCAACACCCACTAGGCTGTTTAACAGGGCACAAGATGCTCCCCATGCCCTTGGTGGACAACTCGCGGAGCAATTCAGCTGGTAAGCACTCGTAGCTTAGCTAGCGCCGTGTAGGAAGTTACTTATTGCTACCGTAGGAATTACGACCACGTTTCGTCCCTTTGGGAGTACGAGGGATGGATCCCTAAGTCTGCTGTGAACCTCGCACGGGCTCACTACGCCGCATATATGGTCCGCCGCCAGGATGGTCTGCGAATCATTACCCTCAACACCGACTTATGTGCGTTTTCCTCGCGTTGTTATTTTGCACGTCTCCTGAACTTCAAGCTAACATTCATGCTTCTAGGGTACACGTGCGTATACTTCAAATATTCACAGCGTTAGTTCGGAGTTGGTAACAACCACGGGTAGCGCGAACTATTTCAACTACATCAACATGTCGAACCCCGATGTGTCAGGAATGCTTCGCTTCCTGACGGACGAACTCCAGGCTGCCGAGGATGCGGGCGATTCTGGTGAGGAACCCCATCACCCCCCTACCTTAGCCTTGTCGGTCGTCGATTTACGTGTACTCTCTAGTTTGGATCATGGGCCATGTGTTAACTGGCTGGGACGGTTCGAATCCCCTTCTGAACCCTACAAACCTCTGTGAGTGATCTGCACTCTTATTCGCATAGTCGCTGACCGGTATCCGTCCTGAAGTCTACCAGATGTAAGCTTCGTTTCGTGCTCCACTCCGGTGATCCAAGTACTAAATGCTGGCAGTGTCGATCGGTTTTCGCCGCACGTCATCAAGGGTACTTTAGTTCCTCACCTCACAAGTCTCTCTCTGCTTCTCTGACAGCGGTATTCTCGTAGCGGTGTTCTGGGGTCATACTCATGAGGACCAGACCATAGTGAGTCCGATCCACCCCAGAACCCTGTTTATGCGCCGTTCTCACCAGGGTGCAGATTTACTACGCGAACAACGCCACTGTCATTAGCGCAGAGACTGCGGGTGCTGTGGGATGGGTAAGCACTGTGCCGCCTTCTCCAAGGAGTTATACGTGCTGAAGCCCCCGTTCGTCATCGACAAGATCGGGCCATCTATCACCCCATTGACCAACCTCAACTCTGGCTTCCGCGTTTACGAGGTGGACTCTGCGGTACGTCCTCCCTTTTACGTGCATTCCACCATCACTCACCGTGATCATCGGCTCCGCGCGTCCAACGTTGACGTACTCAGACGTTCGAAATCCTCGATGCGCACACGTGAGTGTTCATTCCATCAAGTAAAGTTTGGGGGGAGGTGCTATGCACGTCCTTTGCGGAGCGCCCACCGCTCAATTGGATCCGCTTGCAGGTGGACGAGTGACGTCAGTTTGTTCCCCAAACTCGACTCGCAAACCGAGGTCGGACCCACGTACGAGTACGAGTACAGCACACGCGAGGCGTACGGCGCGAGTATCACTGGCTGGGGCCCTAACAACCCGTTGAACGCGACCTGGTGGCATCACGTCACGGAAGGTACGTCTACAGCTGCATGTCGCCCGATACGATCTAGTGGCGTTCGCGCTGACTCTGCCCCACTTTCGGGACTCGTGACCACGTAGCGATGGATGCGAACAATACCCTTGTTTCTGTACGTATCTTTCTCCTTCCCCTCGTGTATTTTTCCCCACCGTGGCTCCACGAGCTCCCTGGGGACGGTGTCCTGTTTAGGTTAGGACTGACTGTCTGCATGTGTTCACAGGTCTTCAACACATTCCAAGGGAAGGGTTCGGTCCGCAGCCCGGCCTGCACTGGAGACTGCATTGCCGCCAAGATCTGTTACATCCGCAGCGCCAGCGCACCGATTGCGAAGCAGAATTGCATTCAAGGGTTTGGTTCTGTTCAGTAGGCGTGGGGAATGAACGTGCTATGACCTGCATGGAGACAGTGTCCGGGCCGGGGCAGGCTCCATGATGCATGATAGGTATCTCACTGTTGCCGTCTGTGTTGTGAAATCCGCGCTGTCACTATGGGCAATGATATTGTGATTACTTATGGGCACAATGACGATGGACTAACTTAAGTGTTGTGTGCAACTCGACTTGACTTGGCAGAGGTATCGGCTGATGACATGGCAGTTCGGTAATAGACGCATTGCGAATAATGCCTGCATGGTGATTGGGGGCATTGCAGTTGCTGTGTGCAGGACGTAAAACATAATGGGATTGTGCAAAATGATGGTTGAACGACTGTTCACACCACAGTCTAAGTACGTAGTCACCTACTTAGTCTGTGGAGGTCCGAGGAGAAGGGTGGCAACCATATCCATTCTACAGCCCGTCGTAAACATAGCATGGTCCATGGACAAGTATCAATAGACGATGGCATCAGGGTCAACCTACGACTGTGCAGGATGATTCTCAGCAAAGTACTCGTGGCTGTCAGCATTGTAGATGGCGTGACCAGGGTTGCTACGAGCGAGCGACTTAGCACCACTCTGGCCGTAGACGTAGTCCTGCGTACCGCCGTTGGCAGTAAAGTGGGACGCCTGAGATGTCAACATCATCAGATGACGTTGCCCGCGGAAAAGAAACACTGCTAGTTGGAACATACCTCGTGGATGAGAGTGCCCGCGCGGGAGTCCGTACCGGTGTTGGGAGCTTTCCAGAAAGCGCCGCAGATGTGGAAGGTGCCAAACTTGTTGGGGTAGACGTACGCATAGACGCTCGCATCCTTGCACGAGCAGTCGTACGTGAAGGATGAGTAGTGGTGGGAGCTAATGTGGGAGAAGTGGCTGAGCACGGTGCTATGGCGAGCGTTGGTGTACCCGCCGAACCACGTCTTGTACCGTGTCGTGGACGAGTGCTGCTTGAGGTATGAGAAGGCGGATGACGCGTACTTCTGGGCAGAAGAAGCAGCATGGTTCAGCGCAGTCTTCTGAGAGGCCGAGCAGTGGTGGAAGGTTGCGCGCTTGGTGAGGGCGGGCTCCGAGTCGACGACCGCGAGCTTGCCACTAGCCAGGGCAGCCACATGCGACTCGGCGTCTGCGCGGATCTCGAAAACTTCGTTATTGGTGTTGACGAAGTAGAAGAGGTTGGACGCCTCGACGGTGTAGTTGTTGTGACCGGTGCTGGTGAAGTTGTATGCCGACGAGACTGCGAATGACGACCGTTAACTACACCTCCATGGATCTCGCAAACGAGGGCGGGCACTTACGGTCGTGGGTGAGCGACAAGGCCTCGCCAGGCGCAAGGACAGTGAAAGCCGAAGGATCCGTCGACTTCGCGGCCTCCGTGAGGGAGTACTTGACCCTGACCCCGGTAAAATCGGGGCTGGCACCCTCATTGGTCGTGATGTCGAAGGTATTAGCCGGGAGCGTGTGTAGGGCGCCACGGGGGTCGTTGAGGAGCTTGAGTGACTCGTCACCGGTGTTGGTGAGAGTGGTGACGACCTTCAAGTTTTCGACACCATCCACAGCAGCAGGACCAGTGACCTTCAGAGATAGGGCTGGCCCAGCAGAGGAAACGGTCGCCGCGGCCGCGAGGGTGAGCAGGGTAGCGCGAATAGCAGCCGAGAACATGGCGTTGAGGAACAGCGAACGACGGTGCGACTGGAACACGAGGGCACCAAGTGACCAGAGATAAAAGATACCGCCGACGAGGACTCTTTATACTACGATGGTAGAAGGCGGTGTTGAATTCCGGGAAGAGCGAGGGTCTCGTGCCTAGTAGACAAAAGTCAGAACTCCTCCACCGAGACTACTCTGGCTCGAGGCGGTAGGCTGCAGGTGTCCTGCCTCATGTCTAGCCATGGGCACGAGATCAAATTGCACGAGATACTATCTCGAGTAAGGAAAACAATAAATTGACAGCGTGGTTTGGGCTGGCTGCCAAGAGCAGGCGCGTTATGATGGTCCAGTGGATTCGGCAAGCCAAGCCATGGATGTGAAGATCATATCGCATAGTCTCGGATCCAGAGAATGGCGTCGTGAATGATTATAGCGGCGTGATGGATGAAAGAGCATGTTTGATTGCGTTCGAGGCATTGAAGGTACCTGTCGGGTGGTCAACTGGATTTGGAGCGCTAGGGAACGGGCAGGTGCCCGCAAATATTGCAGCGACTGGACAACTAACCATTAGGATAGGATCGCTATAGGTAGAGCCACGAGGATTTATCTATAGAGAAAAAGCTCAATCATGAACAGTAATAACGTGAAAGGAAAGGCATGCGCTGTAGGTAACTTACATACTACTGCACTCATGATGTATTAGATACGTCCGGAGTAATGGGGCGGTGCGGCTGCTTTAGCTGTCAGTCGGAAAGATGCAAGTAAATACTAGCTTGTTAGGTTCGCATTCGGAGACAGGAAAATGAAATAAACCTCGAGAAGGACGGGGGATGATGATGACGGGAGGAGTAGAGGAGGGTGTGCCAAGGACGGAGCCTGAGGGACCCGTGGACGAGCGGTTATGAGCGTTCCACACCGCCTCGGCGGGCGTCTCGGGTCGAAGACGTCACCAAGATCTGCACATCCAGCCTCAGCCAGCCTCCTGCTTCACTCTTTCCATGCGTTCCCGCTTGGCAACCACATGCAACCTGTTCTACAGCGCAATCATCTCCATGCCAAAGCTCGACATCTGCATAACTGCTTAGGGCAGACCAGAATCGATGGCGAACCTATGGGCGACTGTCTAGAGCCGCCTTCGTTAATGTAGAAGACCCAGGGTCGGGGAACAATTGCCAGCCAACGTGCCAGTGAAGTACGTCAATGCCCCACGTCGGTGAACGTAACGATTGCTAACGGTAGTGTAGATCGTTTTGTGACAAAGCTTTGATCTCGGCCAGGCCGTGCCCCGAATTATCAAAATCTCAAACACGCTTGAGGGCACAGTGTTATGACGCTTCGAATTCCAGAGACTGTCCACCAAAGCGGCTTCAAAAAATCCATCTTGATTATTCTCCATAAACTAAAAGAGCTACCTTTGATGAAGAGTTTGTGTGACCCCATTGTGGTGACAGCCGCCGCAGAATTGTTCAGGTCAATGTACCATTATGGTCCCCTCGCCTTTGACACCATTAAATATGAATAACTTTCCTCATCGTAGGATGTTCAACGCATCCCCATTTCCTCTTCCCTCAGCAGGATCTATACTAACATGGACATATCAGCTTACAGGGATTACGGGTCTCGTTAGACGCGGCTACCGTGTTTACCTTCCAAGCTGCCTCTTCGCGCTACCCATGGACCGAAACGACCATCATAGACGAGGGCAGCAAACCCTTCCTCTCAGAGATGGACGTGCCAATCGCCGCAAAATACGACGGCGCCCGCGAGGTGTACCGTAGATACATGGAGCAGTTCGAATATTAGGACGGCAAACAGATCCAAGCATTCCGCGAAGTAGCCGAAGTGGGTGGTTGGCGAGTCCCACCTGGACGGTGTCGAGAAGGAGGCCCAGCCGTACGAAGAGGAGCTCGCGTCACTCCAAGGCACCGTGGTCCCAAGGTTCTTTGGATCATTTAAGGGACGTTGTAAGCAAGCACGAGGTTGGGTGCATTATCACTGAATGCTGAAGCAGGGGTGAACCGATCAAGACAAGCAAGAGTTAAAGTACGCCTTCCGATCATTTCCTCGGCCCCTTGGGCTAACGAAGTATTCCAGGTGCACCCGACTGCGAATGCTCGCCACACTCTCGTTGCACACGATGCAGGCGTTTTCCACGGCCGGCTGCTCGACTCAGCCCACTGGCTTTTTGCTAGCGATGGCACACTCCGGATCGTCAGTTTCTCCTCTGCGGAGACCCATAGTTGCGATGGCCTGATCCTGATGTCAAAGGATACCGAGGGTGACCCGCGGCCCACGGTGGTCTGCAAGGAATTGACCGTCATTGAGTCGCGATTCGGTGTCGACGTCGACGCTGAGCACAATGGCAACTACGTCAGATGGGGCCTATGCGCCGTTTTGTTTCTGGCCGCCACTTTGTGTTCTCTGTAACATGTGCCATAGTGTCTTTTCTCGATAGATAGTAGGTATAGATGTCTAGTTTTAAGTTAATGATGACAAATACTATGCAACATGAACTCTATCGTAGCATGTGCTCTATGACTTGCACTGTAACAAATCACAACTACACTACCGACTTAACCCGTCATATTTCGTCTTTGAAGATATCCCAGCCCATCCGATGTCCGCAACCCTCCATATGCTCACTATTGCGTCCGGGCCCAGCGAGACATAAGACGGGGCAGGCGTGGCCGTGCATCGTACTCGTCTCGTCCTCCCCATCTGCAACAGCATTCAGAACGAATGCGCTCTCCTCGCGGACATCCACCAGGCCAGCCAAGCCCTGTTCCCCATGCCTATCCTCCTCTTCCCATTGTGGCGTACCCTTGTCCGCGAATCGGACGACACGCACAACACCGTTCCGGTAGCTCGTCTGGAGCCGGAGTCGAATCGACGCGAGACGCGCGATCCCAGCGGCCCAGCCACGTTCGAACTCTGTCTTGACCGCATCGTACGCTGTCGGCGTGAGCTCGACAGGGAAGCTGGTGGCCAAGGAGCAGAGGGCCGGGAGCGACGGGAGGACGCGGACCTTTTGGCCACGAGGCGGTATGCGATCGCGCGGGATCGTCACATCCTCCTTGGCCTTTCGCTCCGGGGACGGGGCGCGCAGCGAAAATGCCGCGGTAGCGAGCCCCTTCCGCCCTTTCCTCGGCTTCTTGGATGACGCGGCTGGCTGCGCGGCGTCCTCGTCGGGGGCGTTAGCGTAGTAGTCCTCGAGCCACGCCTTCAGCTTCTTCTCGCGCTCCATCGCGCGTCGCACGCCGGCAAGAGCGAGCGTCTGCCCGAGCTCCATCCACTGCAGAAACGGCTCGCCCGCGTCGATTTGTATGTCGGTCCTTTGGCTGACGATGGGACATCCGTCCAAGACAAGTGTTCGTATACGCGAAAGACGTCCGAGCAGTCCCTCTAAATCCCGGGGACTGACGTTGCTCGTAGACAGGTCGAGATGCTCAAGGTTGGGAAATGAATTGGGTCGCGTGTAGAGGTGTTGGCAAACTTGACGGCCGGGTACTCGAAAGCGGAAGTGCTTCAAGTCGTAACATAAAGGTGAAACGGCAAGGGTGGCCAGCGCGTCAAGGCCCAAGAAGACTAGTGGTTGCGCAAAATTCGTTGGGGCCAGAGAAGGATCGAGAGGATCTTGGACCACGGACAATGCCGGTAGCGTCTGAGGGGGCCATCGGGATAAGGCCAGGAGGGTGGAATCGAAATATGCTCCCTGTGAGACATGAGCGTTTGATGCGGTTCAAAGTGGAAAAAAGACATGCCTTCAAGAATGGGTAATATGTGGGGCGTTGAACGCTATGGCAGAAGAATGGGTGAGAGAACAAATCGGCTTTCCACGAAAGAGACTCACTATGGGCGAAATCGCATTGAAATGAGTTGTAGTCCCTCTCTCGCCCGTTGGACAATCTCTTTCATATGTTCAGGCTCGAAGTTTGGTCCAACATATATTGTCAGTTGCTCCATACTAGTTGGAAGCAGAGCCATGAGATTCACGAATACGTCCGCATCCACCGTCCAGGTCTCCAGCGAGAAGCTGCGTATGAGGGAGGCATCATTTGGGGCACGTCGGAGGCGGGTATATAGCCGGAAGATCTGCTTGTGATGCCGTAGGCGAATCCTCTCAAAGAGGATACGTGTAGGTACTGGCGAACGGGGGATAGCTCTGCTAAGAGACAACAGCGACTGCTGGCAGTCATCGGAGTCGAAGTGAGAGATGATGGCGAGATATAGCTCGACTGGGAGATCATCGAGGGAAAACACCATGCATGCACAGTGAAGGCGTGTGACGAAGCCTTAGAAGGGGTTGACGAAAGCCGAAGGATATGTTTCGGTGGAGGCTTGGGCGCCGTGGCAGGAACCTGAGGTGGGTCGTGGCGGTGCCTGTGATACGATAACTCCCAAGTACTTACTTATGACTGGCGGTTAAGGTACAGTATCGTCAATACCTCCCGAGCAAACTTATGACAGTGGGGCCATCTGCGCTACTACAAATTGGAACGTGTTCAATGAAACCCTTTTACATGTACACTCAGTGGACGAGTATTGATTACATGCTCGTGGCAGTCCTGCATCAACAATTGAATTGGCGTCCTGACTAGAAAGCATTCCAAGGTGTTGTCCTCAACTCCCCTTCGAGTGCCCTCTGATAATGCGTAATAGCCCTAAGCAACTCGTCGCAGATCTCCTCCGCATGGATAGAATCGTCATCCGCCTCACTGATACTGTCCAAGTCGGTATCCTTGTCCACACACCGATGCGTGAACGAGTGTTGAAAGTCCACTATTCGGAGCGTGCCGTCCGCCGCTCGCAGGAAGTGCCTGCCGTCTGAAAGACATAACGCCTCGTCCCGCTCAAACAGCTGCCCATGGTGCACTCCGGCCGCATGCAGCTGGCGGACAGCAACCTCCCGTAGTCGACTGCATACACAAAAGGCATCCAGTCAGCAGCGAGTTCAGGGACGCAAAAGGGGTGCACTCACAGCTCGTCTTCCGTCGGCTTCCCAAACGTCGTGTGGTCGTTGCCCGGACACCACTCGAGGATCAAACACCCAATGTCGAACCCATCCTGAGTCGTCGCTGTAAAGAGTCCGGCGAATATCGGGACAGCCTGGCCTTGAAGGGGGTATAGGGGCCCGTCGTACATCTCCGCCTCTCTATGCAACGAGGCGATCGCCCGTTTGCCACGGACCCACTTCACTGCGACGTCCACGGGGTCTGGCACTTCGCGCTGGGGTTGGGGGTAGTAGGTCATTATGGCGTGGTAGACCTGTCCGCGGTTGATGTCCCCGACGCCCTGATCGTCGGTCCACCTGTGTCCACCGAGCCGGCGAGGAGGGTGCTCGTCCGAGATCCTGACGATGAGGTCGCTCTCGTGCTTCCATTGGTACGCTTTGTCGCATGCGAGTCGATACATGACGGTATTGGGGGGTTGCGTCCGAAGACGACGTCGACGCATATATCATGTGGCATGGTGAGTTGGTTGGTGGTGGTCGACTATGTGGTTAGTGCTTTGGGGGGAGGGGGGAAGAGGGCTGCTGGCTTGCAGACATCAACTACGCGGCCGCGTTTTATTGTCCAAAGGCTTAGCTTCATTTTACGGCCAAAGCGGAGTGGGCTCGGCGGAGGGACAACAATGCCGCTACGTACTTAGTTCGGAGTGTTTTGGCCTAACAAGTTTAATCCTGAGTGTATGAGACGCATTGTGCCGCTTTGTCGCCAAATATCATCGGTGTCGGCATCTCCGAGGGATATCCTCCCTGCCCTGCACTGTCTTGAGCCATTGGGTCGCGATGTCCATACTTGACTCAGAGCCTGGAACGGGAGAGCAGGGAGTTTGTATTAGCACAGATTGCGAACGGAGCTACTGGTACATAGATAGTACAACAGGTTGAACCTTCCCTAGAACATAAAAAGATAAAGCGAGTTAGCATATGTAGGCTTAAGCGCCTTCCGTACCGGGGTTCCACTCCGCATCAAGCAGTTGAATGCCACGCCGGCCGAGCTTGCGCTTCCAAAGCAGCATCTCGCCCTGCACCCCCGCCTGCTGCGCCTTTGTCGACATGCCGTTCCTTAGCCACTTGACATCACGCGCTCGGACGAACCGCAGCCGCGGCAGCTTTGGGAGCAGCTTCTCCAAGACGCCGAGGTAGTCGGACTTGGGCCGCGGAATGGAGAGGATCTCGAGATGGTGGCGATCGGTTTGCGGAAGTGTGAGGATAGGGAGAGGCAGCTCCAACGAGACGTGCCTCAGGGATGGGCAAGTTTCGAGGATCGTGGCGGGCGAGGGAAGTAGTATCGTAGGCCACTGCTTGACCGTGTAGAAGTGGAGAGACGTGAGCTTCGGCCCGTGCACACGGAGAAAGCGGGGTATAAGGGTTCCTGGGGTGGATATCTCGTCGTAAGGCGTCACAGTTAGATGTCGGAGGGCAGGTAGAGGAGATTGGAGCAATGCGAAGAGGGCGGGAGAAGATGGCATGGAAAGTGCAACAAACTTGCGAAGGAAGGGGAGGCGTAATGGGTAAGCGCTCGGCAACGGATCAAGGAGATCGTCGCCCGGCGCGGACAAGTCGCTGAGATCGACGCCAGTTCCCATGATTTCCAGTTCTTCCAACTTCGTACACGCTCTGAGCAGCTCGACGAACGCGTCTTCGTCGATTCTCATGGAAGTAGTGAGCTGAACGCCCTTAAAGCATCGCATGTTTTGGACGCCGTCACGGTGCGTGAAGCTGCACAACGCGCGTCGACTAAGGACGGTGTGTTGGTTCAGGACGAGGTTGGTCAGGAATGGGACCAAAGGGAGCAACTCGTACAGCACCGTATCAAGTCGAAATATGGCTTCCAGCGATGTACATCGAAGGTGTTCCAGGTCGAGGGAGTGAATCCATCGTCCAGGCGCAGAGTAGGGAATTCGGCGGATGGAGTCCCATCTCTTGTCGGCAGCCTGGAGACGCGCGGCGAGCTTCTCGAGCACGCACAGCGAAGATGCGCGAATGAACGCGTAGAAAAGTGGGAGAGCGACGGCCTACGGTACGAGATGAGTTGGTAGGCCGGACTCTTGCGACATGAGCACTCACATTAACCGCTCTCGAAATGCGAAGTAGTCCCAGTTTGAGCCTAAACGCCTCGTCCGAGTTGACCCCTGGTGCATTATACAATGCAAAGACATTCTCCAGTATGCGATCCCAAATGTCCGAAGGAAGCGACTTCGGTGCCGGGTTCCCGGCAAGAAGAGGAATGAGTGGGAACCGGCCTGGGGTACGGGCGAGTGGCCGCGGGCAGAGCCAGATCGTAGTTTCAGATAGAATGAAGGTAGTGCTGGTACTCATGGGTGGAAGTCATCGGTCTCAGACCATGGTAGAAATGTAGGACAAAGACAAGCGATTGCTGGTAGGGTGCGTGTGAGAGGTGCGGCCTGCGGGTGCTGGCGGAAGGATGAAGCCATGGTGGACACCGATGATGCGGGGTGGTGGTACGACGCCCATCGGAACCCCGTCCCGTCCAACTCCGAGTCTCCGATACCTCCGCCCAGCAGGCGCCGACACCTCAACTTGAAGTCCAGAAGCCGTAACGCATCGTCAAACATCATCCGAAACCTCTCAAAGCCCTCCAATTGGCAACGATACTCTCTGCTATCTTTGGATATCGTACACACGATTCTGATACAAGTATGCGGCTCAGATGTGCACGCTCTGGAACCCCATACTTCTGAAGAAATCGGCCTCCTCCTGAGCCTCCGCCGGCTCCACTGCGACACCGAGCGCAAGTGCACATGCACAACACTTCAGCTTGAGACTATAAGATAAAACCAACGAGACTTACGAGCTGCGTCTCCGTTGCCTCCCTGTTCGAAATACTTCTTGGCCGCCTCCACGTCCTCAGGAGTGACGTCTTGATACTGTCCCATCCTCTCTTCCTTGTTGACAATTCTGACAGCCACTAGATTGTCGCACCATCTATATCCCCTCCCTCCGTGGATCGCTTGGATGCACTTGTTGACCGGACGTCCTTCAGCGATGAAGTTGTCGTTATGGATCAGCAACAGCCTGTGCCCGAGGGGACGCCCAAAGTTGAACCCGGCGATGTCTATACGCGTCCGCCTCGGAGTGGCGCGTCCGAGGATAGGCGTAAGATCCAACTGGTGCATAACGTAAACCTCGTCCTCGAAGAGCTCGAGTTTGTATCGAAGGTCGGTCATGCGAGGCGGGCCGCCTTCCATCGGGAATACCACGGCCTTGACGGTCAAGGGAAAGCCCACTTGCTTATCGAGCCCCGATGCTAAGATAGGGCACTCTCGTTTGTGTCTCTTCCAATCCTGTACAACAAAGCAAATCTCTCATCAGTATGCTCGGCCTTGTCGAATTCAATTGAGTGGCTCACCGAAATGCTATGTTCACGGGAGCAATATCGTGCGAACCTGCACTTGGAGCATCGGCTCGTGCTCGGCTGGGCGCACACCTGACATGGCGCACTGGACATGGCAGAGTGGCAGGGTGTAGCAGGACAGAGTGGCGGTACTCAAGAAACTCGCGGCCTTCCATTTATATGGTGCAGCGGCCTTTCCGATCACAGTGGTTAAGCTTTGAGACCGGTTACCCTCGCGGAGATTTAGGATCTGTGGAAGTTGGAAATTCATACTCTTCCTCACGAACTGGCCCCATGTCCTTCTCCGGCATTTCTGACTTCGATGACGTTGTCCGTCGGCCGCGAAAGACCCTTCACCTCTTAGTCGGTGATTGCTTTGGCGGGACGGTTCTCAATGTCGTACAGCGCGAGCCATGCATCGCACTCCTTTCGTCGAAGGCTGTGAAAGCAAGCAACGCGTTGAAAGCGTAAGGTTTAGAGAACACCGGATGGCAATTTTCAGTAACGTCCGGATTTCACAGACTAAGTTACTTCGCGGCCGCCGACGGCCCAAGGACGTCGCCCATCTCCTCCAAAAACTTCTCGTAATCGTCCTTCGGCTTCACCACAGGAGCTTTCGTGGTCTCCAGTTCGACCTTCTCTTTTTTCCTCGGCGGCGGCGCACCAAACTTGTCCTGAAGTGCGCTAAGCAGGTCCGGTCGCGCCGCCGGAGCGGGTTCCCCTTCCTCATCATTGTCCTCCTCCGTAGGGCCAACTGTGGGTGCGGCGTTAACCTTCGACCCCGCACCACCACCGCGTTTGCGTTTCAGTGCAGCGGGAACGAACGCAGTGGCCTCCTTCTTGAAGTCCCGCAGCTCTGGCTCGGCTGATACGACCGCCGACGCAGCCGGGACTGATGCTGGCGGGGAACCCGCCGTCGACAGCCGGACACCGCCCGATGTAGCCTTCTGATGCCCAGCCGCCCTTGAGGCGCGATGGGCTTGGAAGGTTTGATGCGGTATTGAGGAGAGCGGATCTTGTATGACGCCCGAATCACCTCTGCGAGGATAGAATCCTGGAGGAGGTGCAGGCATGGGAGGACGTAGGTGTGGAGGTGGAAAAGGCGGGAAACCAGGAGGGGGAGGAGGAGGAAGTCCGGGCGACAGACCGGACATCACACGGACACCAGGTGGTGGTAGAGGCGGGGGTGAGGTCATCACGGGGAAGCCTGGGGGTGGGGGAGGAAGGGACATCGCGCTTCCAGGAGGCATGGTCAGAGGCGGCATACCTGGCGGTGGCGGCGGCACCATGGGGAGACCAGCGGGGAGAGGAGGAAGGCCTGACGGCGGGGGAGGCAAAGGGGGGACAGGAAGGCCGCTGGGTAATGGGGGCGATACGAACGGAGGTGCACCTACAGGCAAGGGCGGCGGAAGGGAGGCTAACGGGGATAGATGAGGGTCAGGAGCTTTGTAACAGCGAGGTCTTGGTACTTACTTTGTAGATCCCCAGGCCGTGGAGGCGGGGGTCCTTCTGGCATTGGGATATCATCATCGCTGTATTCAGACTCTTCTTCGTCTGGAGGCGGTCCCTCAGGCATGACGATATCGTCGTCCTCGTCTTCTAGACATCATTCATACGGGACCAAGATGCTTCAGGTTAGAGACTACGCACCAGGCTCAGGTTCAGCATCACTATCCATCTCATGTGGGAGAAGGGCTTTCACAGTTATTAGGAAGGAATGCATTGACGCGTACACCATCGCAGCTGCTCACCTCGCTCGACATAAGGCATGCCTGGAGGTGGAACACCGAACGGATTCATGACCGGATCGTAGTAGATGCTCCGCTCTGGATGCCGAGGGAGCCCATTCTTTTTGAACAGATTCCTCTTCCTTGGAGCCGTAGACTCTTCTTTCGTCCCTTCGCGAGGTTCATGAGGTCGACGAGACTTAAAGACAAGTTTGCGCTGCTCGGGGTGTTCCTGAACATACTCCTCTTTCTTCTTCACGATTCTCTCGAGCTCTGACTTGAGTTCTACGAGTCGAGATTTGTCAGAGGCAGAGGGTTCCGATGCCGATTCGAGCTTTGTTATCTCCTCCTCGAGGTCTGACGGGGCATCGGCATGTGGAAGGTAGACGAACTGAGCAGACTGCGTGCTTACCGCGCGTATCCTTCTTTACAAGTGCAAAGTCTCGCGCCTTCGAACGCTCCGCCTTGTTCTACTTCAATAACCAGTCATGAGAACGAGGTGCTAGCTCACATGGGGGACATGACCTTGCCTTCTTGAGCTCCTTCTTCCTCTGAGCCTTCCCTGTGCAAGTTAGGACAGCATCTATGCATAAATAGCATAAAACACACGCACTATAAGCGTCCATAGGATTCGCAGATTTTCCCTTCGCCATAGTGGAGAATTGCGAACGTGCAGCAGGAGTACTGTGTCGTGGTGGTGGTCACCGTGGTGGCGGTCGATCTCGACGTGCGAGAGACGCCGAGTGACGAATTGCCGGTTCGGGAGCGAGGCACGTGCGCGGGCCTATAGAGTCATGGGCGACTCCGCCGGGCGAGCAGCGAGCTCGCACCGTCCGTCTGCTTCCCCCTCTCTCAGGGAAGCCCGTCTGCTCTGCACATCTGCTGCACTCTGGTTGCGCTCTCCTTTTGTCTCGCTTCGCCTGTCATTATACGTTCACCATCTGCACAACGACCGGGAGGACTTAGTTGTCTCGTCTCAGTCTCGCCATGCTAACCCCTGCTACCACGCCCCACACCACGACTCCCAACCAGAACAAGCGTTCTGCCAAGGCCCCGGCACAGTCTCTCAACCATCTTCTCAACTTTACACTACCACCTAGACAGACCCACTATAATCAAAGCATCCCCCGTAGGACAAGGAAGACCGGTAACCAGTATGGAGTCTGGAATAAGGAGCGTAAGTGTCTTTGCACGAGCCCATGCCGGCGGGCAGGATGCCTGACGTTCCGCAGGCTTTGTCAACGCTCAGTACCGGTTCGTGATGAATCCCTCTGGCGACTACACTGTCCATTTTGCGGATCCAGACATGTGAGTCCATCCCCAGTGTTATCATACATCTCAGAGTATTGATTATGGTGCTCTAGTTATTTTCAGTGGCACGACATCCTCCAAGTCGTGATCCCTAGAGGACATGCGCTTCAATCATCTTCTGGAGAACAGTCTGAACGAGACGATGGCTTTCTAACATGTCCTATCTGCCTATCGCCCCCAAATGCACCGAGGATGACTAAATGCGGTCATGTAGGTGGTTCCCGAATGTATATTCGCAGGGTCTGCATTGATTGTGTCCAGGTCTACTGTTTCCCCTGCATACTGCATTTGCTGAGTACGTCCCAGCAGTTGAAGTGGGTCCGATGCCCTATCTGCTTCGATTCCGTCAACGAACGGCAGCTCAAAGCCGTCAAATGGCTAGACGAGGTACCCGCCGCCGAAGGCATTGATGATAGTCCTATCGGAGAATCATCGTCCTCGGCTTCCTTGGACCGCGACCTCTTCGCCGCCTCTCGATCTGGGGCTACCCTCCGGATGCGCCTGATGCAGCGACCACAAATCACCACCCTTGCGTTACCCCGATCGTCTACTTGGCCTTCCGATCTGCTACCCCCCCACCAGGCTCCTTTTCATTTTCTGCCTGACGTTCTCGCCTTCTCGAAGTTCATGCTAGCGACACCGTCCGATCTGATCCAGGACCTTTCAAAGGATCTGAACGACCTTGCTACAGAGCGACGTTTGCTAGCAGGCATGGGCGACGAACTGGGTACTGTATTTATCGACGCTGCCGACGCGAAAGTGCGACACCAAATCGAGAAGGCTGCAACTCTGGATACGCCACATCTCCGGGAGGCTGTTGAGGCGGCGCGTAATGCGGCTCGGGAGATGAATGAACGCTCACCACTTGGTCGCCAGCGTAAGGAGGAGGTCCAATCACTACCTGTCGAGAATGTCCCACAAGCATTGCTCGCGACGCAGAGTCCCGGCTGCATAGCTCAGTCATCACGAGAATTGACACCCACGCTCATGGGTCGTAATCAGCGACAACGCCGGAATCTTAATCCTCCACCGCCGTCGACATCGACGTACTATTATTATCAGGCGGCGAACGGGTTGCCAGTCTTCCTCCACCCCCTCGACATCAAGATCCTCCTCTCGCATTTTCACACCTACCCGGCCTTCCCGGATGAGATCGTCGTCCGCGTTGAGTCCCACACCGAGAGCACGGTGAACGACGACCTCCGCAAGCGCTGCAAGTACCTGGCCCACCTCCCCGAAGGCGCGGATGTCACCTTCGTCGAGGCGGACCTCAGGCTCGTGGTCGGCCGTGACGGTCTTCGCCCCTTCGAGAACGCGCTTAAGACCCGCCGCACGAAACGCAAGGAGAAGGGCAAGCGCGACGACAAGGCGCGAGCCCGCGCGGAGGAGCGCGAGAAGGAGAAGCTCGCGCAGACATGGCACGAGTTCGGGTACTCGCCCAGCGCTCCCGTTGCCCCGCTCGACGTCCCCAGGCACCAGGACCTGGACCCCGCCGCGTCGACGGATCTGGACGCAGCCCCCACTGCGAGCGACGCAGAACCGCAGGACGCCTCGCCGCCACAGCCCGCGGGGGCGTGGGGTGCGCGCAGCTTCGCTTCTGCCGCGACCGCGGCGCAGGGCCGTGTGCAAACCCAAACGCCGCGTACCGCCACGCCACGGAACAACGGCGAGCGCGAGGAGGACGAATGGGAGCTGGACATGGCCTTCCACGAGCTGGAGCAGCGCAGCGCAAAGGGCGGCGGGAAGAAGCGGAACAACAGGCTTGTCGTCCTGGGCGGCGGCGGTGGGCGTCGTGCACGATGATTCTGGCACCTGCGGTCACGTTAGATGTAGTTGCGGATGCGGTCGACTTGAGAGACTATCTAATGTTCGGCTGTGGGAGCTGCAATTGGGACTGTGTGCGAGAGATGATGCGGACGGCGCAGTACTAATCTGTCGGAGCTTTCGTGCCATACAGTATTTACATGTACATGGAACGCAGGGACCAACACTTTGTAGCAACAGGATAGCACAAACAAACAGACACATACATCTCAGCTTCATCGTTTCACGCAGGCCCAAGGCCCAGATGGCGCAAAACAAGCTTGCAGATCTATGAGTAGGATGGTATATCGTTAGGATTGCACTTTTACAGTATGAGAGGTAGCACGCATCGAGCGCGAGTTGCTATGCGATCTAGTTCGATGCGGAAATGAAAAAGTCTCCCCGGGTCTGATCCGAAGGATACCAGTAGGACGCGGTCCGATGGACGATCCAAACAGCAGCATATGGGGTAAATAAAGCTACGACAACAGTGGCAATGCACAAGAGAGAAGACAAATGGGAGCTAGATCCACATACTACGTACTGGAGGTAAAGCGCAAGGCCGACGAGAGAGAAGGCAGGTGCGACATGACTGTTCATAAGGCGACGCCGAGAGACCACTGGAGACATCCTTAGACAATCTGCAGATAATTGGAAGGTGCAACTGAAACGACTTGTCAGCAGCAGCCTTGCGCTGCAGCAGTTTTAGCACTCACTTCCGACAGTCCCATCTGACTTTTTCGCCTGCCACCACTTCCCGTTCTTGTCGAGAATCTCGAGGAATTCGCCCTTCGAGAACGAGATCTCGTTGGGGTCGTCCGGCGACGCAGTGTCTAACAAGTGTCAACCACATGTGAGCGTGAGATGCCGTGTCATGGCAGCACGAATCGACGTACAGTTGTACAGCGCCTTCGCCCGGTATTGATGACTCTCTGCCGTCACGTCGCTCGTATCCGGGCCACCCGATCCCGGCGTGGTGGGCATAACGCCAGGCCCTCCGCCCGCACCGATGCCTGCGGCGCCGCTGCCCATCAGAGGAGATGCGGGCCCCACGCTGCCCTCCCCACCGCCTATTGAGCCGGGGCCGCCCGCGCTGCCCAGGTTGCCTACACTGCCTGTGTTCCCGAGACTGCGGGGCGCGCCGCCCTCCACGCTCGGGGCCCTGAAGCTGCCAGTGTTGCCGATCGGCCCAGGCATGCTGCCCGCCATCTTGGTGTCGTACATGGGGCCCATGCCGCCCGTCGTGTACCCAGCAGTGTAGCCATTGCCCCCGCCCATGTTCATCATCGAGCCGGAGCGGGTGCCGCGGCGGCGGCGGGAGGGAGGGGTGAGGCCGCCAGTGCCAAGGGAGTTGAAGATATGGAGCATGAGCGAGTCTTCCTCGGACGTGAAGTAGAGCACCCAGAGTATGTCAACCATGGCGAGGATGAGCCAACCGGCGGCCATGGCATCTTGGGAGGCGGAGCCGGTGAAGATGCCCTTCTGGACACCAAGGACGGCGAAGACGATCGCGATGGAGCCAAAGGTTGCAATTTGGAAGCGGTGCATGGCGATTGAGTCAGTCGCGAGGGTGTGCAGAACGCCGAGGATAAGGAAGAGCTGGACGAAGATGGAGAACCATAGCTCGCCGACGGTGCTGTTTCCGTCTAAAAACGAGGATGTGTTCGTCGTCGGTTAAGGAAAGAGAGGAGCGAGGCAAATTTAGGAGCACTCACGTTGTGCAGTCGCAACTGCCTGGCTAATGAATGCCACGAACCATCCAATCTAAGCGAAGCGCATAGAGCGTCAATGATACGCCAGGCTGACTCGGAAGAAGACTGTGACATACGACGGCCAGGATGGTGGTGAAGAGGAAGAGGTAGTGGGTGAGTATTGGCGTGAAGTCGTAGCCCTCGCTCCCGCGTGGTGGCATGTTGCAGGCAGAGAGGGAGTGGTATAAAGCACAATGAAGGAGAGACGGTTGAAGCGACGGGAGGGAGGAGGAGGGGTGGAGAAGGGTATGCGGGACGGAGAGCAGGGAGTTGAACGTGAACGACGGTCGTCTAGTCGAAACCAGGTCGAACCCAATGACGATCTCCTCAGCGCCTGTTCCCACGCGTCTCTCCCTCGAGCTCTCTCCTCACCCCATCCCCGTCCCCGTCCCCGTCCCGCAAGCCTCTTCGTCAGTCCCCCTCCTCCTCCTCTCCTCGTTGGCTTCGGCTTCGTTCGAACCCCACAGCCTGCCCATCGGATGCCGTATTATTCCCACCGCTCGCTCTTCAGGTCGCCTTAGCAGCAATGCACTGTCGCCAAAGTCCGATTCACCGTGGGCGCCGAATCATCCTGCATTCTATTCTCCTCAATTATTCCGCAGCTGGTCCCAAGCTGGCTGCTGCGCCAGAGAGAACCCCTTCCCTATGCCACCCGTGCCGCCTTTGGCACTCTGGATACCCTTCCTGCGTCCCGCGCAGGAGTCCACGTAAGTCAGATGTCCTACTCGCTAAGAATGGAATACCGATACTTATCGCTCCGGAGGTTTTCAACACGAGCCACCTCGTTAAGGGGAACCAAGTCCCTCACACAAGGTGGCCTGAATGGTGATCACCAGCGTTGGATGATGCTCGTCCCGGTCGTCACGTTCCTTGCATGGTGGCTTTTACCTTCTGCTTGGTCCGATGTGCTGTGTAGGTGGGCAGTGCGGAGACCAATTCATGATTCCGCATGAACATAACATGATGGTGTCAACGAACATGTTCATGTGTGCCATATCGATACGTATGCACTGAAAGCAGGAAACGCGTATGTAAGGACACCGTTTTCGGAAGATGGTCAATTGTAACCCTTAGGGTACTGTATGAGATAGCTGTGGTTATGTACTTCGGTGAAGAATTCCGGCGCTTTCAATACTTCAGTCGTGCACACGTCGATGGCATTGATGATGAGACTCTGACCACTTCTGATCCCACTTGTGGCCTCACGAAACGGACGACACGGACGAACGACAACAGCTGCCTGATGGAGGTGTGGTCGGGATGTCGGAGCCATCACGTCATCGAGAATGACTTTGGTCGCGATTCGATCGTTTGCTCCGGTCGACCAGTGGTCGACCTCACGTCTCCCCGCCACAGTCGTACCCTTCTCGGAACTTATATTTTGAAGGTCCCGCCGACGTTCAGACTCGGTAAGAAAACAAGCAACCTTTTACCAGTCCGAAGCCAGGGCCAGGGATCTGATCTGCCTAGATCTTCCAATCTAGGCCGAAAATCGAATCTGAATGGTTATGTTCGATTGGCGGTACCAGTCAGGAGTTCGGAAGAACGTCTTCGACTTTTGGTGGCGGTCGACAAGACTAGTATGCTGTCACAGGCACCAATCACCGAAGCTAGCCCGAGTGAGTTCGTATACCCGGCACCCGATCGCGAATTATCACAGCTTGCGATGACATTGTTCGCTGAGCAGCCCCTGTTTACAGCCCTTGCTTATCGGGTACTCGGCCTCCGGAACCTCAACCTACTGCGATCCATGTCACAGAAATGCTGACGCAGTGCACGCCAGGTGGATGCTTCGCCCTGGCTTTGCCACGCTGACGAGCCAACGCAAGAGAGCTTACGATGATCTGATCGCCTCAGCGTCGCCGCTTGGGCCACGCACAATGTCTGCTCAAAACGCGCGTCCTGCGCGCACTGCTCGACGCCTCCCCTGGTTTCGTAACTCGTGGACTCACAGCTGCCAAGCGGATCCGAGGACCGAATTCCCGGGTTATGTCGAACAGCCTCGGATTATAAACAACTGCTCTACGACTGCACAAGAACCGACCCTCACGCCGTCTTCTGCTGCTTCCTTCCGTCTCTACCCGAAGTTGAGTCAAGCATTGGGCGAGAGCTCCTGACGTTCTCTACTTGCACATCGCCTCAGTGTTTCCCCGTTCAACCTGAAGCTTCCCTTCTACGCCCCTCCTATTCATCTCCCGACACCCACGGGTCTGCGCATGGACTCAAGGCTACCATGAACCGCTCCGCGGTCACGCCTGCTGGACACCGGAACCTCTTTGTACTGGCAGCACGTTGTCCGCAAGATTGGAAGATACCAAGGTGTCCCCTTGTGTTGATGTTCGACCTCGTCCGGTCTGCCGCGAGGCTCTTCCTGATCGGTAGTGCAGGTGCGGTGCTTGGCGTGGCAGGATTTATCCTCGTGCGTCTCTTTAAAGCCTCTGGACCTTCCGCGCCTTACGGTATCGCGATGCGTGTGGCAGAGCATCCTTGCATACATCAAGCAGACTGTGGAAGGCAGGAGATCGCGAAGGCTTCGCACAGATGTGCCCTCCATGCCGGAATCCACCTCTCTCCCTCGTGATCACGACCTCCGCGCACGGAATGCGAGCATTCCGCAAACTCGGCACGACCGGCCCAAACGGTCGACTGACCGTCCGCGGTCGTCGAAGCCTCGCGCGCGCCTTGCGTGTTCCAGTCCACGGTCTATGGTGACATCATCAAGCTCTTCGCAAGGCCCGGAGACACCCAGGCCCGAAGAGTCTGAGGCGCAAGGATCCGGCCCTAGGTCTCAGAGTCGGTCGCAAGAGTTAACCGATGGAATGGTGAGCTCACTGCATGAACTGCGAAAAGAGTCTGTACGCGCTGAATTGGTTTTCTACGCATACAGAAGCCAGTAGATGATGGGATCGCTGCAAATTTGGTAGCCCCCGTTCTGAGGGAGGTGTCGCCCGGGCCTGAGGTTACTACTACAGTGCCGTCCTGGACGCCGCGGCGCAGCCTGAGCGATGTGTCCTCTGCCCAATCGTCTGAGCTTTCAGCACGACGTCTTTCCTTAGACGGTCACTTGCCAATCTCTGGTCGTCAAGTGCTTAGGAAGATCAAGGATTCCCATACCAATTGTGCGTGCAGGATCATCTTACCAACAACCATTGCTCTGTAGGCTAAGCTTCTTCTAGTGCGCGAACGCTGTCTAACCCGAGTGCAATCCATACCATCCCGTAAGCCGTCTGCACGACCGCTACGCACCGATCCCTATCAGGCTCCGTATTTCTTCCCCTCCCCCATGTCCCCCGAGGCAGCGACATACATTCAGGAAGTCGTGAACCAACGCCAAGGAACCAGCCTGCTTTCTACTATGAATTCTCTCGCCGTTGAGTCGAATACGCCCAACGTGATTCCCGACCCGTCCTCGACGCGCCTTGATCTCGATCAGAAGTCGGAGAGGGTAGCTCGTCCGGCCTTTTCGTCTTCTCGTCCCCCATCTCCTTCCCCTTCCCTACCGGTGGCTGAATTGGGGGTACCGCCATCCACAAGACGCCACAGGTGGTCCTTGCATTTTCCCCATCTTCCGCATCACCATATGAACGATGGCTCGCGGCTGGTGGATGGACATCCACAGGACAAAGGCGGCATCACAGTGCACAAGGAGCTCTTGTCTAAGTTGAAGTTCGGCCACCACAGAAGGTATGTCTCCGCGTTCGATGTCCACCAAGAGCTACTCAACTTGCGACTGCATACAGACGTCATGGGATTGGAAGTGCGGACTCCCACGCGACGTTCTCTTCCGTAGCGTCATAGCCGTTCAAGCACCCTCGCTCCCATTTTGTTCACACTCACGTTGCCCATTATTAGCGTTTGGTCACCGGTAGAGCAATTGCATATGGTATCCTCAGGTCCGACTGTTGTCACCTTTGATTTAGTCATAGAACACCCACCGCTTGTTGCAATCCCTGCACGATCAGCCACGTCCCTACTGTACTGTAACAACATTGTGTCTACCTAATTGTCGAAGTAATGAGTAGCACAGAAGTTGTCCCAACGATGCTCATACTGCCTCGAAACCCCAGGGCCGGGGGCGGCTGAATAGGGGGGAGAGCGAGATTAGATGGAGGATGTCTCGGAGATAAGATTAGATGAAAGCGAGAGACGATCGAGTTGTGGCTCGTCATCTTGTGCTGTGAACGCGCCCTCCTCATCGAAGCGAGCCATAAGCGACCCGGCCGGTGCTCCGCACAATGGACCCAGGACTGTCCTCGACGCACTCTCTCGACCCCTCTCCACCTGCTCGACCCCGTCCTCCGCAGTCTCCCACCCCCCGCGCACCCCGGCCCACGTCCTCCCACTCCCGACGGTCTTCTCCTCAAGCCAAGCTCCCCGCCCCGACTCCACGCTCGGGGTCTAAACCACGCTTTCTCGACGGCCACGCCGCGCGAGCGAGCCTGCCATCGTCGCCCTCGCGCAATCGCACGCCCAAGAAGACCCCAAAGCCCGCTACCCCCGCCACGGCCGCGATGAACGGCGTCGAGAACAGTGCTGGCGCGCCCCCCGCTGGACCGTCGACCGAGGCGCGGCCCTTGAACGTCTCGGACGCCCTTGGCTATCTCGATGCCGTGAAGCTACAGTTCCAGGACCAGCCGGATGTGTACAACCACTTTCTAGATATCATGAAGGATTTCAAAAGCCAGGTGTGAGTGCTCAACCGTTGTGTCTCCTTTGCCTATGTTCTCCCCCAGATTCCGGGGTGGCGCAGCCCGCGTACGCGGGTCATGCTCTCCTCGTTCTCACTTCCAACTCCCCTTCCCACCACGCGAGAACTTGTCCTCATGACTTCGCCTATGGATTGGCAGGATCGACACGCCCGGCGTTATCGAACGCGTCTCCATGCTCTTTCACGATCATCCCGTTCTCATCCAGGGCTTCAATACCTTCTTGCCTCCCGGTTACCGCATAGAACTCAACACCGATCACTCCGACACGATTACTGTAACAACGCCTATGGGCCAGATGATTCAACGAACGACGATGTACGGTATACCCACTCTCAGCCGCGAGCCCGTGATCCAACCAGGGATGGCCCCGTCCTACCAACCCCCCTTGGCCTTCGCTCCCCCTCCCGTTCTTCCAGTTGGCATTGGAAGCGGCTCTCGCCCTGTTACCCCGATACCTGTCCACGCGCACGCGCCGCCCCATCTCGCGTCCGAAATGCAGGGACGTCCACAGCACTCCCAGTCGCCCGCGCTCCCGGGCGGACGCGACGATGCAGTGCTGTTGAACAACCTGAATACGCACCAGGCAGACAAACCGCAGAATGGCGAGTTCCACCACGCGATCAACTATCTGAGCAAGATCAAGAACCGGTTCCACGACGACCAGCAGACATACAAGCAGTTTCTCGAGATCTTGCAGACGTACCAGAAGGAACAGCGGCATGTCCAGGATGTAAGTGGGCCATTAACTGTATTGTTTCACATCGTAACAGGGCAATATGGTTTACATCTGTCTGTGCTGCAGCAATCCCAAGTCTACGCGCAGGTGCAGATGTTGTTCAAGGACGCCCCCGACCTTATGGACGAGTTCAAGGATTTCCTCCCGGAGGCTGTCCCGCCCTCACTCCAACCTGGTCTTGTTGGCATCCTGCCTCAGCCGACGACAGGACCCGGCATGCCGGGTTCGTTTCCCCAGCCTGAACCGTCCTCCACGGAGAAGGGTACGAAGCAACAACCCAAGAGGAGGAAGCGTCCTGAGAAGGAGCCTGTCACTGCGCCCAAGGGCGCAGGAGGTCGGGTATGTGTCCGGATATCTTGTACGCTATTACCTGTCTTGGATAGACGTTGATGAATTTATATCAGGCCGTGAAGCGGGCAAGGACGACGAACCAGCGGGCCGAGGCAGCCTCGCCGAAGTTCTCTCCTTACCAAGTCCCGCCCTCCCCTCAGCCCGTCAACATGCACGTCTATCCGGTGCCAACGCCAATGCACCAGCCGATGCAGGTTCATCCAATGCACCCGCGGAGTCCCGGGCCAATGGGTCCTGCCGCAGTCAACGGTCAAGATGAGCTGCTCTTCTTCGATCGCGCCAAAAAGACGCTTGAGGGCGATGGCACGTACGACGAGTTCCTCAAGCTCCTGAACCTTTTCTCCCGCGATATCATCGATACCAAGACGCTTGTCGACCGCGCCGAGGTGTTCCTCGGAAATGGAGACTTATTATCGCAATTCAAGGATCTGTTGAGCTGGGAAGACAGGAAGACCGAGGAGAACGTTCCGCCGGGGAGTATGCGAACTGCCGCTCCGGAATATTATGCGCTCCTCCCACCCGAAGACGGCCAGGGTCCTAGCTACCGTCGCTTGCAAGACCATGTGAGTGTACCGTCCATGCAAGCCATCCGTCAAGTTTCTTCAGAGTGCTGACTACATGTTTACAGGAAATCCGGATGGCGTGCTCTGGCCGCGATCGTCTTTGCTGGTCCGTCCTAAATGACGTCTGGGTCTCACATCCCACATGGGCCTCCGAAGAGGCCGGGTTCATGACGCACAAGAAGAACACATTCGAGGACACACTGCACAAGAGCGAGGAGGAACGGCACGAGTTCCAGGTTCAGATCGAAGGCCTCACCCGCACGATCGCCGTGCTCGACCCGCTAGAGGCGCGCATAGAGGGCATGTCTGCCGAGGAGCGCGCCGCGTTCCGTCTCAAGCCCAACCTTGGTGGGACCGCGCGCGCGATTTACGAACGCACGATTAAGAAGATCTACGGCGTCGACGCGGGCAATGAGGTCCTCCGGTCGCTGCAGGACATGCCCGCGGTCGCGGTGCCCGTTGTACTTGCCCGTCTGCGGCGTAAGGACGATGAGTGGCGGCGTGTGCAGCGGGAGTGGAACCGGACGTGGCGCGAGGTCGACGGGAAGAACTTCTACAAGGCGCTCGACCACCAAGGCATAACGTTCAAGCCGAACGACAAAAAGAACACAACGGCAAAGTCGTTCGTCCTCGAGATCGAGAACGTCAAGGCCGCCCAGCTCCGGAAACGGGACGGGATGAGCAACAGCAAGGTCGGCGGTGGCGCTGACAGCTCGCGGGGGTCGAGCAGTTCGCCTCTAGCCGCTGCGACGGGTCCCTCCACGCGGCCGCTGGGGTACCAGTTACAATATCAGTTCGAGGACGTCGGGGTGCTGCATGACGCGGTGAAGATGATCTTTTCGTATCTGGACCACTCGCCGCAGCAGTTCGGCCCCCAGGAACGGCGGGCGATAGAGAAGTTCTTGCGGTCGTTCATCCCGATGCTATTCATGTTCCCGCCACACGAGTTCAACAGCGCGTGCGGGCCGCTGGCGCCCGGGCATGACGAGGATCCTTCTGAAGAACAATCAGCCTCCATCGATGACGAGCAGGCGAAGGCGGCTTCGCGCGCCGCGAAGCAACAGCACCCGCAGGAGGGGGTCTCGGCGCAGGATTTGCGGACGCGGTTACTCAAGACGGCTCAGGAGAACGGCCAGGAAGGCGGCTCGGGTGACGTGACGTCCATGATGAACGGGTCTGCGTCACCCATGGCCACCGATAGCCCCAAGGAAGCCGGGAACCCAAACGTAAACCACAAGGAGGGCGGGGAACAGGCAGCGTTGTCGCATCATGAGGCCCGCACTAACGCCGACGACATTTGGGTGAGGGAATTGAAGACCAAAGGGACCCTGGCCGCCGGCGAGTCGCCGCTTGTTCGACGACCCTTCTTTGCTGGCACGACGTTCTATACATTGCTGCGTCTCCTGCAGGTGAGTGTCGTAATACTGGGCTTCCGAAGCTGTCGTTTGGGGTTAGGCTCACGTTTGATCCTGTATTCCCCGTCCCTTGATTTTCAGCTGTTCTACTCACGGCTCTTACTATGCAAAGAGGTCGGCGCGAAGATGGCGGCGGAGAAACACGCGTCGCTCCTCTCGAACCCCGTGGCGGTCCATCTCGGACTGGAAGATCCAAATGGACCGTCGGTCGTGCTGAAGCAGGCAATGGAGGCCGCTGGGACCAGTCGCGAAGGAGAGGAGTCACCGAATGTGCTATATTCGTACCTCCTTGATGCGTGCGAGAAGCTGTTCGAGAATGAGCTGGACCAGGGCACATTTGAGGAACATATGCGGTGGTTTTTCCGCACGAAGGTATGCGGACATCCCAGCTATTCTTGTGTCCAGCCAATGGCGGGATAGTGCACGCTGCTGACGAGAGGAGCGAACTGATAGGCTTACAACGTCTTCACGCTGGATCGGGTTATTGGGGCGATCATCAAGCAGGTGGGCCCATGCTGTTCTACAGCTCGTGCGTGCGTGAGACGGGCCGCTGACAGGCGTTGAATGGGCCGTGTTTTATTCTTACAAGGTTCAAACGGTGCTTGGGGATAACAAGTGCCAGGAGCTGTGGTATTTGCTCCAGCAGGCGCGGGGTGCTGACAAGGCGACGACACACGACATAATCAGATACAGGCGAGAAGCCGAACGGAACGCCGGATCTGATGAAAAGTTGTATCGGTTTGACTGGGTGAGTGGATCTAGGGCAGTCCCGTGCGGGTGTGCAACGAGGCTGACGGGAGGCGTGTTGGTGGTCCAGGACGTGGCATCGAAGACACTGGGAATCCAGCTGATGGGACCAGAAGACGCGAGCGTGGATGAAGACGAATCTGGAGCTGGTCGCTGGCGGGCGTATGTGGCTTCGTATGTAATGGTGCATCCGACAGAATGGCTTCCGGGCGGAGGCAGCTACGGCCCCGTGTGTTTGAAGAGGTATGTTGCGAGTCAAATTTAGGCGTGGGGCGTGGTCGCCCGAATCGAGGACGGCGGATGCTAAATGCGCTATTTATAGGAATATGCACGACGACGGCGGCGTAGAGCCCAGGGACGGCGTCGTGCGCGAGGACCGCGACCTTGGCATCCAGATACAGCAGTCGACGTACAAGATCATGTATGAGCGGGGCCGAGAGGACGTGCTCTGGCGGAGGCGGGGGGCGGAGGCGGCGGGGATGCTCAGAGAGCGGGCGGTTGCGCGAGAGGATGAGCGCCGGCGACGGGCAGGGCGTCTTTTGGAACGGTGATCTGGATTGGACTGCTATAAATAGGGTTGGGTGTTAATATTGTAATGAGGAGGATCTAATCATAGGGTGATATTTAACGGATAAGTGGGGCGGGGGGCGAGGGCTTGTTACTAACTTTCTCGCCTGCTCCCGCCCCGGGCCTCCTGTCCTCGCTCTCGTCTCCCGCCAAGCTCCTCCTTGCCCTCGTCCCTCCGCTTGGCACCCGCCCTCGACAGCCGCTTGGCGGCCACCGACCGCTCTCTCTTCGCCCGAGACCATGCCATGCCACAGCCCAAGCAATCCTTAGCTCCTCCACTCCATCCACGTCCTGGCCCTTCTGTTGCCGGCACCGCGCCGAGTCTCCCCAAGCGACCTTTCCGCTTGTCCTCCAAGACCTTCAACTCTCTGTCCGATCCATCGTCCTCTGGTCTGCTCGCTCTCCTCATCACCGTTGCTGGCCACTCGCCCGTTGATGGGCGTCCCTTTGACTCGGAGATCCCCCCAGATTTTCTTTGTCCTCGTCTCCACCCACTCCCGTCTGCCCAGCCCTCTTCCTCCTCCCAAGCTCCTCCATCTTTGTACTGGGTCCCCTGCGACGCATCCGAAGCCGCGACATATTCCGGCTCGTCCTTCCCACCCCTCGCCGTCGATTACTCGGCCCGCCCACGCAAGAAACACTCACGCAGGACCGTCAACATCGCCGACAAATACGAGCAGTATCCGGACGGGCGGTGGAGGAAGGTGGACTCTTGGGAGCTTTACGGGTCTTCGTCCTGTGCAGTACGTTGCCATCCTCATTCCATTCATGTTCCCTCGCGTGACGTACGTAGATTTCGCAGTGCATGGATGCCACACCGACAGAGATCCCCGTCCAAGACGACCAGATCGCGCCCTCCACTGGTGCGGGCTCATCGGCAACGTCGAGCTCGATGTCGCCCATCCCAAACCTCCCACATGGCTGGGGCGGGAGCAAGTCCAACGACGACATGACAGGCATCATCCTTGGCCTTTCCCTTTCTCTCGCTCTCTCTCTCATTGCTTTCATGATTGGTATCGTGTTGTGGAGGAGGAAGCGGCGGAAGCACTCGACAGACGCTGAGAAGCCCTCGTCGACCGTCGACACCGCCAGTACGCAGGAAGCGCAGCGCGTCCGTTCCAAGCAGCGTATGTGGCAACGAGCTTCCGCCAAGTGGTTGGCCAATGTCAAACACTCTGCGCGACGCCGCAGGAAGTTTGGCGCGACGATGACGTCCTCGCGACCTTCAGATACCGATCTCCTCACCGACAGGACCACCACCGCTCAGGCGACCGCGTCGGCGGTGTCGCTTACTCGGACGCAGACGGTGACGGACCACGATTCTGCTTACACCACGCCCCCAGCGTCCGTGCGCAGAGTAGGATCAAGGCCGCCACGATCACGTTCGCTTAGCATTGCATCGTCCGATTGTAATGCTAACCATTCTTCTGACGCCGAGTCGCTAACTCCGCCGCCGCCTCATCCTCCTGCATATATGCCCGATCCGGCAGACAACCATTCACATTCTCATCGGCAGCCCTATGTCGTCACCTACCCGGATCCACGTCCTTCTGAGGTTCGTCCATCTGTCGACCTGTCTGCCCACGCGTCGTCTCCGTCCCCATACGAGCCGCCAATCCATTCAGCGCATGTTGCGACTGATGACAAGGCCGTCCTCGCTCAGATGGCCCGGATGGCGAGCGCGCCTCCTCCCGGAGATGAGCCGTCGCTGTCCCGCGCGTCTGGAGGATCATCGGAGGTACATCCCTCGGTGCCTGTCTTGGAGGTTGACTCGTTCGAGGCCTTGCCGCCAGAACTGCAACTCGAGGCCTCCGAAACAGATCCCAACGACGCACCTGGACTCCCCGAGGCTTCAAAGTCCGTCGTGACACACGCTACCCTATTCCCTGCCAAAGAGGCCGCTTCGTCGTCCTCTTCTAGCCCACAGGGTGCCGAGGATCACGACATGGGTTTGGAGGTGCCATCTTATGCGGAAGCTGCCCTTCGACATCGGGAACCGATTCTACCTCTGCCGCCAGCCAAGGTGCCTCTAACCGGTCCGACGTTCTACGAATACCCAAACGAATTCGAAGACGACGTCGTAACTACCGAGCCACCTCCCGGGCCGTCATCACCGCCGTTCGAAGAGCCATCTGCACCCCCGTTTGCGTTCACGGACGGACCTAACGGTACCCACATGATGGTTGCTAGCGCTCCGCCGCTCGAGGACGAGGATGAGGGACCGCATATAGGAGGGTTCTTACCGTCTGCGCCCCCCTTTGACGCCAACGACCACCTTCCAACACTCCATCCGCACTTCCTGCCGGTCCCTCCCGACCTCGAGTCGGGCACGCCACACCCAAGAGATCCCCGAAACGTCAATGTCGACGCTCGCCCAGGCGCTGCCTCACCGGGACGGGAAACGGGATATGGAACGAGCGCGTCCCCTCCGCAGTATCTGCCATAGTCAGACGGAGTCGAATTTGGACGTGCCGATGCGTCGGACACGCAGCGTGGTATTCTTGGCCACCTCGGGGCGTCCGCGTCCTCGTCCTATCTAGGCTCATGGCGTGGACGGCCTGGAGGGGAGAGCATCGATATCGGTGGTCATCTCTCGCACGCAACCGTGTCGCGGACGGACCCCGTTCCAGACCTCGCCGCTCGCTCGCTCTACCTCGGACGGGGAGCAGGGAAGCGACAGGTGATCGGTCAGTGGGCTCCGCATGTGTAGCAAAAGGATCCATAAGTATCCCGTATTGTACGCTACTAGTCGCGGTGCGTGGTGCGTGGGATCGGAAAAGCTACAGGGACGCTGACGGTTATGGGCGATCGACGTACTTGCTCAGCGGCGCGCCTGGGCGAGAGGGTGTTATCTAACTGCTGTATTTCTACTTTCGTATGTGCTGCCCGCGCCGGGGATGCTTTACTTACTTACCTGCTTTTATTAGTTACCCGTATCCGTCCATTCCTTTGATCTCTCTCACGCATCGTCGTCGTCGTCATTGTCTTTGCATGCATATTGTCGTCGCACTAATCTCGGACTGCACGCATGTCTTCATACCATCATCATTTTGCTGACCGAAATAACAACCGAGCCATCTGTAGGGATGACGGAACGGCAAAAAAATTGTACAGTATCTGGACTGTGAATCCGTGGGCTGTGCCTTCTCGTCCCGCGACGCGTTTGCTTCCGAGGTTCTTTCGAGCCGGGCGCAATTGCGACATGTCCTATACGCACACTTGTGCTTCTGAATGCGCTCTCTTGGTAGTTATCTGCGCCCGCGGCCCGCGCGGACCGCTTCTTCGGTGCGTATGGCTAACGTGGCCTTGATAATGATACGCATGGCCAGGCTCGACGGCCATGGATGGTTTGGTGCGAGCATGAGCGACAGGTCTTCCAGGCCTGCCAGACAGTTGACTCCAGATCAAGCCTGGTTCAGGCCACGTTCCAGTCTAATTAGCTTAGCTTCAAGTTCTCGGCGGCCGGTTTTGTGGGTTTCCCTTCCGTCCTTCGCATGCGCGGACTGCGAGTCTACTCAACGCCTGCTAATGTTAACGTAATTGCGCTGATTAGTGCCGTCGATCTTAGAACAAGCACTGCCGCAACACCTGCAATCAAACTCTTGGAATACCGGGGTGCAAGGGGCTGCAAGTGATTTGGTTGGTGATGCGTAATACGCCTCGCACGTACGCCGATGTTTGTGAGTTGTTGATTTCCAAGCCTCTCGTGGCCGTGTCGACCGACGGAACGTCTTACTCGGGCGTATAAATTCACATATTCAGACATAGGTATGCCCGATCCCCGGAGCATACTCGGATTCAGATGCCTATCATCCATCATGTCACTATGATGGAATCACCCTCTTTTTGGACATCCGCCGGGTTGTGGCTTGTAAGTTGTGGGCTTTGATCCACTCGTGGACATCAAACCTCGAGCCTCCTCGAGCCCGCTGCTCTTGGCTCCTCTCGGCTCGTTCGGCTCGGCGCTCAAACTTTCCCGTTGCTGTGCGCGCTCAGCGCTGCGACGAAGAATCACATCGCTGTACAGTACTGTAATACACACCTGCGCGACTCGGCGCGGGAGCCGAGACCGTCGAGTTGTTGTCCTTGTCCTCTCCCCCCCTCCAACTTCATCGGAAAGAGATGGAAAAGGTGAATTATTGTCGAACATCCTCGTTCATGACGGAGGACAACTTAAACAGCAGATTTTGTTTTGACTTTTGACATATCAAATTAAAACAACAGGCAAGCCGCGATCGTAATCGACGTTTTGCTCGCGCGGATACAGCCACTGCAGCTCACCACGATGCTCCACGACGTCCGTACGATGCGCTGACGCCATCAAACTTTGACAGATCCGCGCGTTGGTTCCTCCAGTCGTTACATAACTTGGCCCTTGTCGGCACCTCGGCCCACGACACCTGTCTAAAGCTATGACATAGTTGACCGCTGCACAGGCCTTTTTCCAGCCTTTTCCAGCGTAGCAACTCACGCTCACTGAGTACGCCCTGAGCAGGCACAAGGCGTACGAAAGTGAATGATGCTATCGCCCGACTCCGTTCACAGCGGGGATTTGCTGGATTGCCCCTGGCCAGGCGCGCGCACCAAGACAAGGAGAGACCGCCGGATCGGGATGGAGAGTAAAAGATCTTCCGGGCGCTGAGCGCGGCGCGTGGTTAACCTACAAAATCACGCTCGACGCAGTGTGGTCGTGGGGCGTAGGCTGGGTCAGATCGCCGTCACTGGGGCTTGCACATTGACGCGAAGGGGTTGCATGCCGACTCTGCGTTCTTTACGCCTCGCGTACGCGAGCACCATGCCGGCGCCATCAATCGTCTAGCCTCTAGGACGACCAAGCCCGATGAATGTGATAATCTGAATGCCAGAGACTTGCTCCTGGTTCGCCGGGACGCTCAAGGTTTCTACCTTCCGAGGGTTCGTCGCTCAACTCATTTCGTCTTGTCCCCTCTTCTCATCCTTGCCCACGGAAACGAGTAAGGCCGGTCAGCTGCTATCGGGTAAGGTTGAAGGGTCTCGCACCCAAACCTCGAGCTCGCTCCAATGACTGCCCCGCGTCCTCCCGAAACATCGGAGGACCGTCCCAAGCTTCTCTCAGCTTCTCGCGCTGCGCTCGCGACCCCTCCCGAACGCATTCCCATGCCTGGACCCGGTACAATACCGTGAAGGTCGCAAGGTTCCGCTGCGAAGGTACGCAGGCGCCAACCGAAGTCTGTCGGAGGGTCTGCTGGGGCACGAAGGCGCGACGTCATTGAATTCGAATTAGACAAACGCGCACGGTAGAGAAACCCCCGGGCCTCGTTGGCGCGGCCGTGGGGGCCCCAAAGGACGGTCCTCCGAGCCTGAGACGCGTACCAGGGTAAGCACCACGGTGCTTAGCTTCGAGATTCTGATGAGAAAACTTGGACAAAGATTAGTGACCAAGAACTCGTGGCGTAGAGGGCACGACTGGCCGAAATTGCAATGGGCCCACTGGCGTGGTAGGTTAGCCTCCTGAGCAAGCGAAGGGTTCTCGATGGCGATAGAATGAATACGGCACTGGAAATTCACAGGACTTACACTGCTCCTCAATTCGACATCTCCTAGTATATTCGGCAAGGTAGAGCAGGGCAACGGCAGCAACTCACCACTGGCGGCCTTGTGAAATGTACGATGGACGGCGAATAGTGAATGTACCTAATATCGGGGATCGTAGAATAAAGTCGACCCGGGAACCCCGCGAGAACTCACTATCCAGGGCCGAAACGGTGGTGTGGCAGTGACCGTTCTGCCGGTTTCGACTTAGAAAGTTCTGAATTTGAACCAACGCTGTGGATCGCCCACCTATCCAACCACCGTATGGTACGGTTGTGCTCCCGCTCTCGTATCTACAACGAGGGTTGGCGCGCTTTGTGCTATGAATCACGATGGCACCACCCTGCAACCACAATCGCGCATTTGGTCATATCCACGAGACAACGGTCTAACGCCGTGTTCACGCCTAAGCGGGGCGCGCGTGGGCTAACGTGCGCAGGGTTCGTGGATAGAAGTCGAAGAGTAGGTATTAGAACGTACCGGGTCATATGTACGGCTTGAATCGGCAATGCGCCCGCGGCACTACCATTACGAACATCGACACGGTCGGACGCTGTTATGTGCGACAAGACACCGTCGGGATTACAAACAAAGTCTATGCAATACAATGTGTCATGATTGGTGGCGGAAAACGGGGGACGTTAAGGGTGATGAGCTGGAACACACGGGACGATAGTGTAGGACATGAACGTGGCGCGATTACGGAGGAAAGTGGGCGGATAACAGATGGACGAAATGGTGTGCAAGGAGTGTTTCCGATTGCTACCGAGCCTAACATCATGCCTGTCAGCGATGGCAACTCCCAATAGATGAACAAGATAAGCTTGCTCACCTAAGACTGATCACATCGTTGTCTTCTCCACATCGACTCGGATCCCACTGACTGGGCTCCCCAACGCGACACCGCTGGGGTATATTGCTGCTTCAAGGTCGGCCTTCTGGTACTGGAGGTTCTCCATCTCCAGCCCACTCGAGGTGCCCAGCGCGTCGCCAGGGATGCTCCCAATCGTGCTCAGCACGACGCCCTGGGTACGTACAATCGCCTTTGAGCCCGCGCGACCCTGCATTCCGAAGCCAAAACCCAAACCAGAGAACGGCGAACCCGGGCTTGACTTCGACGACGTGGGGCCAGCTGTGAAGGCAATAGTGCCTGTCGACTGGCTGACGGTTTCCGACCCTCGTTCTCGGAGGTCGAGGATCAGTCGGCAAGCAAGTACAGGCGACAACATGACACTGAGTGGTATGCAAATGGCGGAGATAGCTACGCGGGGCCTTCGCAATACGCCATTAGAAAGATGAATGATTTTGATAACAGAGAACGCTCACTGGGGGTAGAAGATACCGTTGACGAGGTTCGCAATGGAGATGAGGATGTAGTAAAAGACGCCTGAAGTCCAAGGTTAGCACTGCATCTAATATTAGTTTGGGACGCATCACCTTCACGAAGGAATGTTTGGATTAGTCGACTGCTTGGCCCACCATTACGGCGGCGGATCGTGATGGCCTTGCAGACCGTCATGAAAGTAACCATCGTATCGTACAATAGCGGTGCAATCTGAAGCAGGGGTAAGGAATGGAAGAATGCAAGACGAGGCACTATTAGCAAGACATACGAAGAAACCTGTCCAGGAAGTTAGGCATCGGCACGGCAGGAAATGGTTTGACATGTACTCGTACTCACCGAGGAGGTGCGCTGAATGAGGCTTGGACTGAGGGAGACAAGGTCCGACAGCCTTGAAACTCTGCGTTAACACATGACATCGCACAGTATCCGTCTTGATGACTTACGTCCCCAATGAAAGGAAGGACTATGGCGCGTTGTGAGTGCCGAGTTCACGTATCTAGCAATGTGCGATACTCACGGTCCATCTCCGATGTTGCGACAAAGAGCTGGTACGACACAACGCCTGCTAGAGCGGAGACGAGGAGGGCGAGGATGTATCTGTTGCGATTAAAGAACGCGTAGGTCCGGATCAAGAGAATGCACTCGGCGGAGACTTGATTCCACATCGCCAGCGCAACAGGGATCTGCGTGACGGTAGTCGAACCCAAAATGTTGAATATGGACACGCCTAGAAGACAAACCTTAAAGATCCGCTAGCACGTCTCCAAAGAATGGTTGACGGCGAAACAATACAGCAGGTAGGGAACGACCGCAAGAACCCAATACCTGCGGCCAAGAGCTGCGTTAGGCGATTGAAGCATAGCAGTAAAATAGCCGGCGTACCGACAGAAGAGATAGGCAACCTTGACAGGCGTCCAGCTCGTTTTCCATATCTGCAACACGGTTACAAACACGCCGAAGGCGTATGTTGCGAGCACGTACGAAGCGCCACTCTCGCTGCAGGCCGAAGAACCAGTCCCAGACGACGATGGCATCTGCCGAGATGTCAGATAACCCTGGGATCGACTGAGTAAAAATCACGTACACATCGCTGTTGGCGATGGTTGATGTTAGCGTTACGGTTAAGGCAACAAAGGTCGGGAGAAGACGAACCACAAAAGTGAACTTGTGTGCTTGATTTTGAGGAGGGCTGTGTGAGATGGGTGCACAGCCAGACGTCAAGGAGGAAGACGTACACGAATATGAAGTATTTCATGGTCTCGGGCGTGTCCTGCATCTTGAGTAACGGTGTATGCGGCGGTGAAACCTGATGTCTTCGTCTCTGGGTTGTCCGCGTTGGAGGTGCGGACAGGGCGTCGGGGGGGGGCGGGGTAGAGGAAAGGGGGAAGAGAAGGGGGAAGGGAGACGTCGAGGCAGCCGAGGGAAGCAGGGGGAATATACTCGTTCTCGGACCCCGCGCACGCCCCCAGCTCGCCCTCCGAGTCCCTCGCCCGGTCAAGAAAAATAGAAGCGACGACCGCCGATGTCCCTCGGGCACCCATCGAGGCAGGCCATTGCCCAAATTTGCAGCGTCGCCTTCCCAGAACGGCCAGAAAGAGAGGTAGACGGAGATGGTTTGTCCCCATTGGGCATCATGCCCGGCTCGCCACAAGCCACGCTGTCACGAAGTACGTCGCCCGACGCCGCGAACCCGCCCTCTCTCCTCCGCGGACGTGTCCCATGCGTCCCGTCCTAAGCCCGCTCCGGGCATCCAGCCTGTCTGCGAGCGTGTAGCGGTCACGGACCTGCTCCCCTGCGCGGTCTGCGCGGACTGGAGCCATCCGTGGCTGCAGCGGGCGTGAGAGGGCATCGCAATCAGCCCCGCCGCATCTAGCGTGCTCCTCTCCGCTTTGGGCAGCTTCTCTGCTCCTCGGCTGTCGGCTGCCTGATCTCTACCCTCTTCGCCGCCGCGCACGAACGCCTTCGCTGGGATCACATCGCAACCACATGTGCGCCTTGCCGCCGTCCCCCTTCCGAGCCCCTCATCTGAAACCCCGTCAGCCTCAGCCTTCTCCTCCACGCTTCTCGCCGCCCACTTCTTCAATCATATGCCTTATCTCGTTCGTCGCGCGCACACGTGCAGGCACCCTCTGTGCGCTGGTAAGCAGTGGTTGTTCGGATTCACCCACGTCCACGCACAAGTGGCTCTCATCCTACCGCCACCCTCGACCGGCATCCTATCTACGCCCGGCGCACGGTGTGCTCCCGCTCTTTTTCCGCCACGTTTGCCCGGTGCCTCAGCAGGCAGAACTCGCCATACTCGTTCTGCGCCTGCCACAGCTCCCCAGGGAACCACAGCGTGCGCGTGAGCAGCGGCGAGTGCCGCGCATCCAAGAACGGCTGGCACGAGACCCTCTCCCATGTCTTCGTATCGACCACGTACCGCGGCTCGTGTGCACCCTCCTGTGGGCGTTTCGGGAAGTCGAGGTCGAGGAGATAGTCGCAAGTATTCACATCGACCTGTCAATAAACAAAGGCAAAGAAGACGAGGCGACGCCAAAACCAGAACGCATCGATGATCGCGCCGGTAAACGTGAAGATGCAGAGGATGGGTATAGAGGGCAAGGGAGCGAGAAAGAACAGATGCTGTCAGCGCAAGCTTCGCCGCCTCCGAGTAAACCGGCACCCACATAGAACTGCGTCACTTCTCGATTCAGATCGTTCAGATGCGGGGGCACCACCCGCGTCCCCAACTGCCTGGTGAGCAGCTCCCCATCGCGAGCGGTCTCCGCGAAGTGGCCAGGGAGCAGCCCGTCGAACTCGCTCTTGACCCAGTCCACGCGCACCCCGTCTGGCACGAGGAAGTGGCCCGGGAACCGGTGCCACTCCTTGCCCACGCACAGACGCAGGCCGAACGGCACGAGCAGCGTCAGATCGATCCGCGGCTGGCTCTCGTCCGATGCTGGGTCGAGCTGTGGCGCGAGGTGGACGTGCCCGGTCGCGTTCAGCAGGCGGGGCACCTCCTCGGCCTCCAAGGCGTACGTGACCGACATCGGCGCGTGGTAGTACTTCCAGTGCGCCATGATGCGCGCGAGCGAGAGAACCCCGGAGGTCGCAACCACGGAGAGCGTGAACTGGCTAAAGAGGGACAACCGCGAGGCCTGCGAAGGAGGAAACAGAGTTCAATATACGCGGAATGGGGCGCGAAATCGCAAGCGGGCGGGACATACTCACTCGGTATGGCGAGTTCGTCACCGCAATAAACACCGTCTCGAACCAGCCGCGGACGAGGTAGACCGTGACGGCCGCGTTGAAGCAGATAAGCGGATATATCGGGTACATGAACCGCTCCTCCTTGTGCTTCTGCGCCGTCATGATGGCGGCCCACAGGTACACCGGCGCGAGCCTGACGGCAAGCAGCACGTACGGGGAACTCTGATTGACAAACTGATGCCGTTCCCCTAGACGCTTCTGGTCGAACCGGTAGGTGACCAACAGCGCGGGAAGTGCCGCCAGGGCGAATGGGACCAAAATGTTGAAGTTCAGGACGAGATTCGCGAGGTAGAAGTGGATTGGCTCTGTGCCGTAGAGCTCGGGACCACGCTGCGCATCTGGGAAGACGTTGTACTTTACGATATTCCACGGGACCACAGAGAGCTTGTTGTAGAAGAGCGTGTCTATGGCGACGACTGGGACCTATCGGAAATTTTGTTCGCATGAAGCAAGGGCGAACCGGAGACTGCCAGGACGTACGAAGAGCAGGCCTGCAAGAGCGCCGCAGGTCGCCATGCGCCGCCATCTTGCAAAGAGCCAGGAACCCCGGATTTCAGGTGTCACCCTGTCGCCGCCGGCTAAGAAGAATTCCTCGAAGACGAATGGAATCGCAACGGCGAAGGCGAAAGGCCAACCCACAACCGCCCCGGCGGCAAAGCAGAGCGTGGCAAAGAGCGTGCGGCGCATATCTTCGCTGGTCGATCTCCGCATCACGTACGCAAAGCCGAGGGTGTTTGCATACATGGCGAATGAGGAAGGCAGGAAGGCTGCCGGGGTATGCTTAGAGGGATTACTTTCAGATTAACCAAAAACGACGTACATGTTGACGCGATCCACATGCCAGCGTTGAAGAGGAGAATGAAAAACACGTACCGACCCACACGGTAGTTGATGTGTTCAACCACGGCACGGTAGAAGGTGACCTCGCAGAGAGAGGAGACGACAGCCAGAAAGATGCGGACAGCGAAGAACGCGGGACGCTGATTCGGGGTTCACTTCAGCTTCTGAGACTCTGGTGAATGAGTCTAGGATGCACCGACCTTCTCCGGGCCCAAGAACGTTGCAGAGAGCTGAACGGGTAGATAGTGCAATAGGATGTACGCCCAACTTCTGATTGAGTAGTCAGGGGACGTCTCCCATGTCTGGAAGCCGTATCCTTTCCACAAATAATGCAGAGGTTCCCAGAAATTGTATACTACAGACAAATTGTGTGTTAGAGACACGTAATGTTGCTCACTCCATTACAGTAGCAAGACAGACCTTCGTCACAGTCCTGAATACCGCTATACATGGCTCCGGCTACTCGGATGAGTAGCAAAATGCGCAAGGCAGCTGACCAACTTGGACACCACGGGGCGCGCTGTGCTCTGTGCTGGATATTTGCAGCAGTCTTCGCATTGATGTCCGAAAGAAGACGCACCGGCGAAGCTGGTCCTGCAGCAGTCCTTCATGACGGCTCTTGAGCTTTGCGGAGGTGGATGTGGCGGCCTGGCTTGTGGGTTTCCTGAAACTGAGAGTTTGGACGTTCGGGTTCAGCTGAACGCCAGTAGACATGGCGGACTATATGATGCAGTTAGAACGAGACGTGTCGCAGGACCATGGGGGAAAGGACGACGGTGGAAGTCGGCTTGGGAGAGTCCGACCGAAGCCTGGCGGAGGGTGACGCGAGCGCGTATACTGCCACGTGTTCACACCGACGTGACGGCGACAGGATCCGACGCGTCCGAATCATTCACTCCCTGCAGATGTACCCAGACCTTTGCGTCTTGCCAGTAGCTAGCCTCCTGCTGCGCTCGCGGCTGAGTCCTGAGTACTGAGTACTGGTACAGACAGCCTGTGGTGTTTTTGACTAGTGTCTAAAGCCTCCTGTGATGGTTCCATAGGTGAGATCAATATTCCGATGGTCAGTCTGGTCCCTGCATGGTCCAGGTGAGGGGACAAGGTTGCTCGGTTCCGGACCCCCAGACGAAGGGCGGGATCGGATAACACGGCGGTCCTTCTCTCTCGTTCCAACTCCAACTCGTCAGTCCTCTTGTTTTCCTATAAAGACACGCTCGCCCCTGCGGCACTCAGTACTCATATCTGACATCCCGCCTCCGCTTTTTTTCTTTTCCCCTTCTGACCGACTGCCATGAGCTCCGGATCCCCACGAATGGAACGCCCCTCCAGATCCCTACGCCGCCCCCAGAATTGGACCGTCCTCCAAGCACTCGAGACCCTTAGTCCTCCTAGCCCATCCCCCTCGGCCAGCGTTGGTGGTCTTGCCGCTCTCGCCAGCTCCGGCGAGATACCCATCTTTCTCCATGCCGGTTGCGAGCAAGACAAGTCTCGTCCACCCTCAGTGGTGCTACAGAGACACCAGTCGATGAATCTTCTCAGACCAAGCTCCAGTATGGCCACCTTCCACTCCACCAACACATTCGGCCAGCCTAGGGCCAGCAAGTCCCGCGTTCAGAACCTTGATGTTCCCACCCCGGATGATGCTAGCGAGCAGACCATCCGTCAACGGTCCATCCGCTCCTCGGATGCCAGCTTTCTGTCGACACGGTTCAGCAAAGGCACTAGTCACTGGAACAATCGCTTCTCGACCGTGTCGGAGACGACTATCTCTCCTCTTGGAATCTCAACCTTTCTCGAACCTGATGTCTCTACTAGTGAATCTGGTTCTCCCTCTGGATCGAAATCAGGTCTTCCTATTCCTCGAACGTCTCCAAGTGTGCCTTTCTCGGTCTCTCCTTCAGAATCCATCGTCATCTGCCCCGAGCCTCCGTACCCTTCCCAACCCAGTCTCGAAGCTTTCAGGTTTCCTATCACGCCCAGTCAGTCTCCTCACTTGGCCCAAACCCCTTCGAAGTCATGGTCGACGATATCGTCTTCTATACTGCGCCGAAGCCTCTCCTCGTCGCCGTCCTCTCTCAGTACCGCTGCCTCTGAGGATCTCAATACAGCATCTTCCATTCGTTTCCGTTCGTCACTCCTACGGCGCGCCTTCGTATCAAGGAGCCCATCGCTCCGCTCTGTTAGCCCGGGAAGGGTCACCCGTAGCCCATCCCCGTCTCCTCTTCGTGTCGGTCAACAGGACTCACCGCTGATCTCCCCCACCTCTCCGCGCTTCGCCACGTTCTCCTCGTCCACCTTGGCAGGGATCCCGACTCCTGGATCTGGTTCTGGGTCCGCTTCTAGCTCCAACACGCGCATACACGCAGCTGGCTCTCTTTCAGTCGACCTTCCGGAAGTCTTAGGCTGGTTACGCGATATCTGCTTCGAACTATGGATCGACCAAGAGGGTTTCCGGCGCATACAGCCCAAGTTCCGGCTTGTTGGTTACACTCCACCTTCCCCGTTTCCGGACATGTCCTGCGACAACGAGCTCACGCACGGCATTGCGCTCTTCCGCCCAATACGGCGTGAAACCTCCATCTACCATCACGGGATCCTCGATACGCTCCCTGCGCTTCGCCGACTTACGCTCGCAGATAGAGAAGATAAGGACTACATCTCGCGCCAAGCTTGTCTCACCATAAAGGAGAACGGGGTCTATGTCGTCACTGGGCTTGAGACTCCCGATGATCACCCTCCGTGCAGTCCGGGCAATGGTCTATCCCAAGCGGCGACTAATTTCCTTCACCTCGGGCCCGACCACATAGAACCGGCCAAATTGCGTTGGCGCTTCGAATACATGGTGGAGGACAGGAAGGGCGATTCCGGACGCATCATGGCGGGGGAAAAGGTCTTCACCCCTCTCAGCTTCGCCTGCTCCCCCGGGCTCCTCCATCCCTCGCACGGCAAGCGCATCCGGCTCATGCAAGTACTCATGAAGAATATGAGCCCCAAGCTCTCCTCTTCGAAGCTTACGACGGCGCCGGCGCTACTCGCGGAAGCCCGGAGACTTGCGCCTGTTGGGCTCGTCGGCTCGGACATCATTCGGGAAACGAGAGTCGACATGGACCCTCCCTGGCCGCCCTTGGGGCGAGCGAGGAACCTTATTCGCACACTATCTGGACATCGTCGGACCCGCTCTTCGGAACCTGCGAGCATCCCATGGTCCCCGGCCTTGTATGATCCGGAGAAGGCCAGACCTGCATCTCTGTCGGGCATTGGCCGTCCGCGCCAGGCGATGGGGCGGACACCCAACTCTGCCGTTCGGGAGCATGGTCGCCGCGACGTCGATATGTTCCCGCCCTCAACGTCTCAGTGCCGCCATAGCCCTGCCAGAGCCGGGCATGGCGGGACGGCGTCGAGGCAGATACTCACCCGAGAGGAGCTCGCGGCGATTCTCGCGTCCTTCCCCACCCCCAGTGCGACCGGCGACCCGGGTATGTTGTCGGCGAGTTCGCATGCCAGCGCCCTGAGCCCGCCAAGCTACTATCGTCATCGGCGTGCGCAGTCGGACCTTGAGCAGACGGACGAGTTGGGCGTAGTTATGCCTGTGTCTTGAGGTGCGTACTGTCGCCTTCCTGATCTGTTCGGACGCGAGACTCACCCGCGTCCTTTACTTACTGTTCAGGTATTCTGGATCCGATCTCCGGTGTGCGACGAAGGGTCGGGGCTCAGCGAGGCAACCGCTTATTTCGATACTGAGATGTGGCTTTGGTTCTTCAGTTTGAATGACAACATGTTCCCTGCCTGGATCTCTCTCGCATCGTACCTCGGTCACTGAGCGTTCGCTTCGAAGTAAGTTATCAAGGAGCAGCGTGGAGCAGATGTCTACCGGGAAGCATACGTATGCTGGCTCTGATGCTCCAAACTGTCGACTAGGCTTATTGTACGCGTCTCTGAGAAGAGTGGCCTCACCGAATCCCGAAACACGACCCGTGGTTGCATTGGGCAGTTCAGATC